>CM060705.1:32356786-32374286 GCA_030686995.1 Artemisia argyi
AGATTCACCAAGAACTTTTGATTTAGAACAAAGTATTTTGTTTTGACAAGTGCTCCCCCTCAACAAGTGATTAGGTCTTATTGAGGTAAAATACTTGTCCTTTTGAGCAGAATTATGAAAATTCATAAACATTTGATTAATTCTACTCAAAAGTAAGAAGCCTTCGCTCCTTATATTAGGATTGAGGCACTGATGCGTACCTCAGGGTCCTTTCTTTACAAGATCGGGTTGTGCACTGTAATGCGTGCACAAGCCATTATGAAGTATATTATTGACAAATCAAATCAAACTCTTACAACTTTCTACCATTCAGGTCTCTGAAATGTCAACACCGGAAATTTTGTTCTTCCTCCAACATAGCTTTCCAATCTCCGAAACTGATCCCTGCGCTTCAACCGGTTCTCAATCCTTGTAATGAATCTGCGAGCTTCCCTGGCCTCATCGGTGTTCCATCTTTTGGATTTCCCCAGTGCTATGTCATTGATTCTGCTTTTGATTCCATCTCTGACGAACTTCAAGGTTTCATCACAGAACTTATGTATTTCTTTGTAGCCCATGAAGCAGTTTCGACCGTTGACACTGCGGTAAGTGAACCCAAATGCCGGATGCCTGATCAAGGTGTATTGAGGTAGATGTTGAAGGTCGGGGATGTCGAACATGTTAGGTTTGGTGAGATTCAGCTTCTTCTGATAACTTTCCACTCCCAGTTGAAGATCTTCTACTCTTTCTCTGATGACTATCTGCCTAATGAAGATTAGGAGAGCTTGGATAAAGGCAAGCTGCATCTCTTTGGGCAAGTTGCAAAGCTTTCCTTGAACTTTGAGCAGGTACATATCTTCAATGTCGTTGAGGAGTAGTCGTGGAAAGTCTGACTCGGAAATATCGTACTCCTTTTCATCAAGTCTTTTGAGTGTGATTTTGCTGAGGAAGGGGTACCCAAAGTGAGTGACCGTCGAAATGAACTTAATCGAGACTATCTTCAAATCACTTGTCACATCACCCATTGTCTGATTGAGTCTGCTGCTGCTATAATACTGTGCCCGGTTATCTGGCCAATGATGTATACCGTAGAGTGCGTTCTGGTCATAGTTAACAATTTTATCGATGAATAAGGCTGAGGCTTCTTCTTCGATGGCATTGTTGAGATATCGAGCTGCAGGGAGAAAGGCAAGTGATGTAATGTACTTCTTCTCAATCTTGCTGCCAAGTTTCAGAAATTCCAAGTCGGTGTTGAAGAAGAACTTGTAAGGGATCTTTGGTTCCTTAGGCTTCCCAATCATCGGCAGTGGTTTGGACCAGTCAGTTATGTAAGGTGCAGTTTTCCTTGTGACCGGATCGACGTAAGATTCAGGATTGATCCAGTAAATATTGCTTGACATAGCTCGAGCAATATTTTCCAGATGGTACTCGAGTTCGATGGAGTTAGCAGACCGATCTTTCAGAAGATTGAACGTATCATTCTTGATTCTTCGTAGCTCTTTCTTGTTCATCTTTTTCATCTGAAACTTATGATGAATCAACTGAGCGTATTCCACTGTGCGACCATCTTGAGGTTCTTGATTGTCAGCAAGTGGCGGTTGCGAATTAATCATCTTCTCAAACCAGGAGTATTCGGCAGTATCGTCTTAGTCTAGCCATTTAAGGACGGTTTTCGGTTTCTTGGGTTCTGTGCCTTTTGATGAGGTGTCCGGTTTGTATTGATGATGCTTTCGTTTCCTTTCTTTCTTCTTCTTGGAAGATGGTTCTGGTACTTCATCGGGCTGAGGAATCTCGTCACCACCTGTGTATTCAAAGTGGTCATGTGCTTTGGGAGCGGAACCAGATGCCTTGGATTGTTGTGAAGATGTTGTTGTTGTTGGAGGGTTGATCGGTGCTTGTGGTTGAGATGAGGGTCCTTCGGCTTGCTTTTGTTTCTTTGCCTGAGAGTTAGGATCCTGGTCTTCATCATCTCTTGGACGTTTCAGTTTGTCCGCCTCTGTGCTGCAAGTCTCTTTAGTCATTTTGGCTTTCAAAGCTTCTAGGACTTTAGCTTCTTCAGGTGATAATGTGAACTTGCTTGCCAATTTGTCTAAGAGTTGGGTTTCCAATTCGTCCATAGATAACCCCGGTTGTGGTGCAGTTGATTTGTCAGCTCGAAGAGTAAACGTGGTAGATCGGATCACTTTCTTGACAGCTTGCTCTGCGAACTTGGTGAGTTCATCTCTCATGGGTGCCAGCAGATCTTTCAATTCAGCAACTAAGTGTTGTTCCATATACTGATGTGCTTGAGCTGCTAATGTGGCTTCCAAGTTCTCTTGCACGTCCTTAGCTAAGAAGGTATCAACTTTTTCTTCCAGTTCCTGGACGTTCGTATTCAGCTTCGTCAATTCAGCAACTTGGGTTACTAGTGTTGCAACCTGGTCTTCCAGTTTGTTTTTCTTCTTTTCATGAACTCTTTTGAATGCTGTCTTTATCAACTTTGATGCAGCAGAGGCTTTGGTACTTGCAGGTTTCTTGATTGATTTGTCATGTGTAGATTCGGATGCAGGAGGTGATGATTGTGAAGATTCAATGTTGGTAGTAACATCCTTATCATCTCCTCTTTGTGATTCGGGTTCTTCAACATTCTTTGCTTTGGCTGCTTCCTCTTTCAACCTTTGTTCTTCAGCTAGTTTGTCAGCCTCGGCCTTAAGCCTTAATTCTTCAGCAAGCTTGGCTTCTTCTTCTCCTTTTAACTTTTCTTCTGCCAGCTTGGCTGCTTCTTCAGCCTTCCTGCTTTCTTCCATGCGGATTGTCTCTTCCAGTTTGGCTTGCGCAAGCTCTTCAAGTCTAGTCTCCTCAGCTTCTTGCTTTTTTCTTAATTCTTCTTCTTGAGCCCTTTCCTTGAGCTCCATTTCTTCCATAGACATCAACCGTGGAGCATCAGTATCCATGGGATCTTCCTCTTCCTCTTCTCCCGTTGCTGAAGCATTAGTCATTTCTATGTCTGTGGGAGATACCGAAGGATTGTCGTAGACGACCAAGTCAGTATTGATTCCTGTAGCAGTATCAGGAATGCTGCTAGATCCGCCAGCTTCGGTAGTATGAGAGAACACTGGAGGTGGAGGGAGATCAGCATTGAATGCATCTATCTTGCTGTGGAGGAGACCCAGATTGAGAGCTCTTTCATTTTCTTCTTCAACTGAAAGACCTATGTTGGATTGAGCAGACTCTTGTTCAGCAGTTATGGGTTCCTTCATTTTCTCTCTCTTGATCCTTTCTTCTTCTAATATTGACTCTGCTTCAGTGAACGGTCTTTGATTGAGATATGCTGGGTATTCAGCATTATCAGCAAACTCATCAATGTTCTTCTCCCAATCTTCAAATGTCAAGTCTTTATCATCAATATCTTCAAGATTGACATTCTCGGTGATATTGGCAAAGGCTTCCCTGTAAACTGGACCTTCGTCGGACTCGGTTTCAGAGTTAGACGGTTTTGGAGAAGATGGTGGTGAGGGAAACCACCCCGGTTCAGGAATGGATGCGGGCTTCTTGACAGGAGTTCTTCGCTTGAGTATACCCTTTTTCTTTTGTGTAGACTTGGTAGAACTGCTGGAGCTCCCAGTCTTGCTACCTTTCTTACCTTTCTTCTGCATGCACGAAGGTAGAACAACTTCATCCAGGAAACCAACTTTGTCTGCTTCAAGAGCTTGAAGGTAGTACTTGTAGTTCTTGCAAAGCTTCACTTTTTCGTTTAAGAGACAGTCGGGAAATTTCTTTCCTTGCTTGCGTGTGCTGGTGTCGAGTCTCTTGATGATTCTGAGAGTTTCCTCGTTTCTGAAAGTGTGCTTGGCTTCATCATCAAGTCTTTGAGGAATATCATCATACTCACGAAGAAAGCTTTCGATGAGTAATTTTGTGAAACGGACAAATGGAATGTTGTTGGTCTTGTGCTGAATGTGCCACACAAGGTCTTCCCAAATGATGCTGGCATAATCTACTTTCTTTACGTTTGCCACTGCCCAGAAGAGTTTGAGGTGTTGGAGCTTGGGGTGTTCATGGCCAGTGTCTCTGCCAGATAAGGATTTGGCAATCAGAATATACAGGGTTCTCCATGGTTGTGGAAGAAATCTGATGTTGACCCTCGAATGTCTTGTCACCACTTCTTCTGATTCATCATAGCCAATATCCCGTAACCACTCTATCAGCTCTTCCTCGGTGGGTACTTGATCATATTCTTTATCTGGGCCAAGTTCGGGTAACCCAAGAACATTCCTAAGTGTGTCTATGTCTACTGTGACCTGTCTGTTGTGAAGCATGCAAGTGAAGGAAGCTTCCCCAAGGTCAAGCTGAAGTGTATGCCAAAACTGGTGTATGTAGAAGCAGGAGACTGAAGCTGACTTAGTGAACAAGAGCTTGTTGGGGTGATATAGGAGAGCATCCACTGCAACAATACATGAGGATTCGTTGCATGTGATCTTGTTGAAGTTGATACGTAAGTTGTTCTTTCCTATCTTCCTAGTGTAATCATCGGGAAAGGTTTCTTCCCATGAGAGTTTCGGTTCAGGTTCTGGTCCATAAGGAATGTCATTGTGTTCTGCCATCTGAATTGATCACAAACAATCACAAACATAGCAATGATTTACTTTGTTAGCTCAGACATTCAGTTACATGATTGTGCACACATTATTGATTGATCAGTGGGTGTTTGTGTGTGAAAAACTTTGTTGTATGACAAACTTGTGTTTTAATTACATGGTAGAAACTTATAACAATTATGTTACAACAAGAGTTTATCATTACAAGAGATTACACATTGGAAATTTTACAACACTTAGAAAAATTTCATGAAATGGACAATGTTACGCGTAAGTTGAAAAAACTACGCATAACTTATATTACGCGTAGGAAATGACATTAAGTGTAGGTGCAAAGTCTACGCATAACATTATATTTTACGCGTAAGTTCAACTTTTGCGTAGGCTTAATTTTACGCGTAGGATTATATCTTATGCGTAAGATTAGAGCGTAGGCAAAGGATTGAACCTTAAGCGTAAGATATAACTTGTGCGTAGGTTTTGACTTACGCGTAAGATCATGACTTATGCGTAAGAAATAACTTATGCGTAAGTTAATCCTTTTATGCGTAAACATTGTCTTATCCAAGACAATGTTTGTCCACGTGTCGAATCTTACGTGTAAGATTCAATCTTACGCGTAGGATGAACAACTTGTGTGTAAAAACGTCTTTTTCCAGAAAATCACCTTTAGAAATTTGAGTTGTGAGATTCCTGAAAGTGTAAAATCACAACTACTGATCAATATTCATTCCTACACACTTATAACATACATTTTATGCGTAAATATGTCATGATTCAAAGTTACGCGTAAGGCCGTATGAACACATAATCACAACCTCATTCAAACATGATTCTGGGTAGAAAATAACTTAGGGCAAGTGATACTAACATCCTAAGGAACATATGGTCCAAATTTTAACACCAATTGACCACAAAAACACAAGATCACAACTGCTAGTGCGTTCGACCCCTAAATCTTTGATTCATGATCAAGAGATGTAATTGAAGCAATTAAACCACATGTATGAGTTCCTAGGCATGTAACAACACAATCCCCATCATTAATTTCAAGTATAACTCACAGAATCAAGAACCCCTAAATGACTCGTATGAACCCTAATTCACAAATCGATCACTTGATGTTTCTGGGTGAGATTAAAGGTTTGATATATGTTAATTAACATCTAAAGATCATTTCCCATCAATCAATTTAACCATAACAACAACAATTTTCTGGGTTCATGATTTACGCACAACCCTAGATCTAATTAATCGATTGTGACAAATTAAACCGTTGGATTAATGTAAAATTAAAAACCATTGTATAAAATAACAATCCAAACCTTATAACACTTACAGATTGAAAGATTAGTGATCGGATTACTAGATTGATTAAGGGCCGTAGATGATGGTTGGTGAAAGTGTTAAATGTTTTTGCAGGTGGAGTAAATGCGTGGTCAAGGTGGTTTTGACCAAGGGTAAAAACAAGTTTGAAAGATTGACAAGTATGGTCCCTTAACCTTATTAACCATTTACTCTTAATGCCCAAACTAATACTCACATATAACTTACGTTAATTACACCAAGCTATGACAAGAACAACATGTTGAATTATACTCCCCCTCGACCTTAGACCGTAGTCTTAAAAAATATTAAACTTTATTATAATGGTCAAGGAGAGTATCCCGAAACACTTTTGAAGCATCATTTTGTATGATAAAAACGTAATTTTTTTTGGTAAAATGCAAGTATAAAAGTTAATATTTTATGAAAATTTTAAAATTCTTTTCCTCCCCCTCAACACTTGTTTTTAATAATTAAAGACATTTTACAAAAAATTAGTGTTGAAAAGAGTGGATTATACTTGCATTTTTTTTAAGAAAAAATATTTACAAAGATAGTTTTGATGTTTGACGATCAATTGTGTTTTAAAAACTTTTCCAGATCATCTGGAGTCAAACATCGCATACCAATTTGGTGAACTAGACTAGCAAACCTTGATGGTGCTAAGGATTTGGTAAGTAAGCCCGCCAATTGGTACTCAGTCCCAACAAAATACAGTTCAACGGTACCCTTTTCAACGTGCTCTTTGATGAAGTGATATCGGAGATCGATGTGTTTGGATTTGTAATGATGAACTGTGTTGCAGGAGATAGCAATTGCACTTTTGGAATCACAGTAGATTGGAATCCTATTGAACAAGTAGCCATAATCCTTAAGTTGTGATCTCATCCAGATGACTTGAGCACAACAAGCAGACATAGCTACATATTCAGATTTTGTTGACGACAGTGATGTGCAGTCCTGCTTCTTTGATTGCCATGACACAAGTTTATCTCCGAGAAACTGTAATCCACCAGATGTACTTTTGCGTGTGTCTAAACATCCTGCATGGTCAGCATCTGAAAAAGCAATTAGTTCAAAACCAGAATCCTTCGGATACCAGATTCCCAAGTTAATGGTTCCCTTTATGTATCGAAGGATTCTTTTGACCTCACTGAGGTGTTTTTCAGTTGGTTTAGACTGATAGCGAGAGCACATGTAGACAGCAAATACTATATCAGGTCTACTAGCTGTGAGATACATGAGTGACCTAATCATACTTCGGTATTTGGTAGGTCAACTGGAGTCCCATGTAAGTCAGCATCTAGTTTTGTGGTATAGCCCATTGGTGTATTATAAGTATCACAAGTCATCATTCCATGTTTCTTTAAAATTTCAAGAGCATATTTGGACTGATTTATAAAAATTCCACGGGGTGATTGATGAACTTGTAGTCCTAGAAAGAACGAAAGTTCACCCATCATGGACATTTCAAAATTATCTTTCATTAATTTTGCAAAATCATTAGAGTAACTTCTTTTTGTTGAGGCAAAAATAATGTCATCGACATATATTTGAACAACAAGTAAGTCCTCCCCGTAGGTTTTTGTAAATAGTGTTGGATCCACCGATCCTTTAGAAAATTTATTGGCCAGCAAGAAAGTGGACAGTTTGTCATACCACGCCCGTGGGGCTTGCTTAAGTCCGTAGAGTGCCTTTTTGAGTCGGTAAACATGATTAGGATGCTCAGGATCAACGAAGCCGTCTGGTTGGCTAACATAAACTTCTTCACGGAGTTCTCCATTAAGAAATGTTGTTTTCACATCCATTTGATAGACCACCATGTTCCTGTGTGCAGCATAGGCCAAAAAGATCCGAACAGCTTCATGTCTAGCCACTGGAGCAAAGGATTCAGCAAAAATCAAGTTCTTCTAGTTGAGAGTATCCTTTCGCTACCAGGCGTGATTTGTTACGTATGACAGTGCCTTCAGCATCTAGCTTATTCTTCCAAATCCATTTTAACCCGATGACAAAGACTCCGTCAGGTCTTTCAACTAATTCCCAGACTTCTAATCTTATGAATTGCTGAAATTCCTCTTGCATAGATTCAATCCAGTTGTCATAAGTCATTGCTTCTTTAATGTTCTTAGGTTCTTCTTGACAAACTGTGAGTGCATAGATACAAGTTTCTCCATCAGTGTGAAGTCGTTGTCTTGTCATTACAGGTGCATCTGGATGGCCAATAATATGAACTAGTGGATGGTCTCGAGTCCATTTGTGTGTTGAAGGGTGTAGTTGATAAGTATCTCGCATGTTAGCAGGATCCAAATTGCGTGTTGACGACTCACCTATATTAGGAAAGGTAGGAGCTGGTGCAAACGGGTTAAAGAACGCATCAGGATCATGCTCTGCGGGTTGTGGAACTGATTGTGGTGTAGGATCTGCAGCTGAATGGCGGGAGTTAGAAACAGTTTGTTCTGCTGTAGATGGTGATGCAATTGGAGGACCGTCTCTCTCAACACTTGTTGTAGTTTGTTGAGGTGAGTCTGGTACTGGAATGTTATTAGGTTGAGCAGCGGAATTAGGTGAGACCTCAGTAGGACGATATTCAATTGTGTCATCAAACAGTGGAGCAAACAAGGTTTCCAATTCTTTGCGGTTGTGTGGCAATGGTTCAGCCGAAGATTCCGGAGAGTTAAGACGGTTGAATTCGGGTCCTAAGCTGTGTTGCTCAGAAGCCATATGTGTGAGTTCATCAAAATTAGCGTGAATGGTTTCTTGAATTTCTCTTGTTCGACGATTCCATATCCAAAAACCTTTAGAATTTTCACAGTATCCAACGAACACTCCAATGTCAGCCTTTGCTTTAAGTTTACCTAAATCATCACGATCATTTTTCGGATAACAAAGTGCTCCAAATACATGAAAGTAATCGATGTTCGGTTTTCTTTTGTGAACAATTTGATAAGGTGTTTTGCGATGGCGTTTTGTGATCATGCAACGGTTTTGGGTATAACATGCGGTTGAAACAGCTTCTGCCCATAAGTAATCTGGTAATTGAGCATTAATCAACATAGTTCTAGCAGCTTCCACTAACGTCCTGTTGCGTCTTTCAACAACCCCATTCTGTTCTGGGCTTCTAGGAATAGATGTTTGATGTTCAATTCCCACTTTCTCAAAATATGACTGAAGTGTCTGATTCTTAAATTCAGTTCCATTGTCAGTTCTGACTATTCGTACCGTATTGCGTAATTGAACTTGAATTTTAGTGAGAAAGGTGATGATCATTGAAGGAGCCTGGTCTTTACTTCGTAGAAAATAAACCCAAGTCCATCTGGAGTAATCATCCACAATTACAAGAATGTAGCGTTTACCGTTGATACTTTGAACACGCATCGGTCCACACAAATCCATATGAAGCAATTGTAAAACATGATTCGTACTGTTCTCAGGTTTAGAAGGAAAATGAGCCCGAGTACTTTTTCCTTGTTCACAGGCTGAACATAAGTGATCCTTGGTAAAACGGAATCTTGGAAATCCATCAACAAGTTTGTGACGAGCAAGGTCAGTCATGGTTTTGAAATTCAAGTGCGAAAGACGTTTATGCCATAACCAAGATTTAGTCGATTCTGCTTTGGAGAGAAGACATATCGGAGATGTAGCAATCATATCTGACATTGATATTGTATAAAGATTAGAACCACGAGAGCCAGACATAAGATCGTTTCCTTGTAAGTCACGAACGAAGCAAGTTTTCTCACGAAATGCAACTTCTAGATCCCCATCACAGAATTGACCAACAGAGAAAAGGTTGTGTCCAAGGCCTTCCACATAATAAACACGACTGATTTCAATGTTCCCACTGACATAGTCACCATATCCCATGATTAAAGCGTAATGATCATTCCCGAATCTGACAGTACCAATGAACTTTGAGACAAAGTTGTGTAACAGTTTGAGATTGCCTGTCATATGTCGGGTGCATCCGCTATCAACAATCCAGAGAACAATCTGTACCACCTGCATCACAAGAAGACAACACGGATGGAATAGAAGTAAGGGTGGAACCCAAATAAAGTGCGGGTTCCTGTTGGTTAGAAGCACAGGTATTCAACAATTTAGGAATCCATTTAAAGTCTGGTCTATATTGTAACCAACGTTGCCAATTCCAACTAGTTCTTGCTTTCTTAATAGTGAATTCACTAGTGGTTGGCTTATTCCTAGATTTGTTCTCTGCACTTATGGGGGTAACTTTAGCTTCATTAGAAACCGTAGAAGGCGGCTTTCCTAAGATAGACTTAGAGGCAGTAGTGGGCCTAGAAGGAATGCGTGTCCTACGTTTCTTATGATGATTAAGAAGAGAATTAGCTATACATTTTGTATGATCACCAGATGATACGCTTTTACGACAAAACACACAAGATGCATTAATATTCAAAACTTTCAAAGGTTCATCATTCGTTACATTTAGATTTTGATTACAATTTGCCAGATTAGAATCTAAATCTGATGCAACATGAGTTTTATTCAAATTCCTAAGTTGATCTTCTACTTCTTGAGCTTCTAGTGATCCTCTTTTACGGTGCCAGAGCCTATTCTTCCTTTTACTTTTTCGCTTGGGTCTGCTAACGCTATTAGTGGAGACTAGTCCTGTAGAAGTGGAGTTATCAACATTAGTGTTTTGAACAACATTTCCTTTAGCAGTTTTGTCTAATTGATATAATCCTGGTGCTATCACCGTGGTGTCAACAATCTTTCCTTTTTGAAGTAGCTTCATTTTCTCTTTTAAATCAATGATGATGTGATTTTTATCCTGAATTTCAGACTCAAGTAAACCATTGCAATATTTAATGTCATCGCGGTTTTGTTGCCATTCGGCATTTTTAATTTTTAAATCCGCAATTTCTTTCTCGTATTTGAGACACAGACTTTTGAAAGACTCATTGTTTTTGCAAAGCTGACAAGAGTTTGAAATATTTTGACTTTGAAGTTTCAATTCTGTTTCAATACTTTGAGCTTGACACCATTCAAGCCTTTGTTTGAGTTGACAAATTTCTTTTGAAAATTGTTTTGTCACATCATCATTCTGTATTCTGATCTTGTCATTTTCATGTTTACGTGTCTCAATTTCCACATTCAACAAGTTATTATCAACACAAAGATCATCCATAAGCATAGAAGTACCAGAATTATAGAGATCATTCATGATAACATAATAAATATCAGCATGGAGAATTTGTTCCAAGAGTCGATCAGCATCATTTTTTAAAACTCTATTTCTTTGCTTTTGAACCAAAATCTCATTTTCAGTAGAGTTGAAAACGTGTATCATATTTTTGACCTCGTTTTGAAGTTCCTGATCCCAACGTGTAGCACAGAGACGGAGGTGTTTGACAATTGGCAACATTTGTTTTTGAAAAATATCTCTCTTTTCTCGCTCGTAAGCGGATTGAAAAGTTTCAATTTTAATTTCAGAATTACGTTCAATTGTTTCCTCCAAAATTTCGATGTCTTCCATAAATGTTTTGAAATAATTTAAGACATGACAATTTTTCGGTAAAGGTGTAAGTTCACCAGATGATGGTAAAGGACCATTGATTTTTGCTACAGTTTGGACAGGGGTCGCATTAGCGGATGAAATATATGACTCTTCGACAAACCATGATTTCTCAGGTAATTCCTTTTGAGGAACAAAAGATTTAGAAATATGTGGAGCTTTTGAATAATCATATGGTGTCCAATATTGAACATAACTCATTTTTGATCGACTCTCGTCTTCAAGTTCTTCCTCTTCTTCAGTATCAAAAACAATAGCACGCACAATCGTATTATCAAGCAAATGGTTTATACTGTAAATTTTAGGAATCTCTTTGAATGCCGTGTGAAGAAACATTGAATTGTAATCGCCAAGTGCAAATCCTTTATCGGGTCTCAGTTTTAAAGTAAATTTCTGAATTGTTGTGACAGAGTTCCCATGTTTGTAAACAATATTACGAAATTCTTTGAGTTGTTTTTCAAGATCAACAATCTCACCGAGTAAGTCATCTATATACTTCCTTTTTCGTATTTTATGTTCACAAAAATCCTTTTTACAACTTGACAATTCTGTTTCTGTTTTTGAAAGTACTGTTTGAAGACGTTCAACTTGCATTTTCAGTTCACACTTTTCACTTTCGAGTTTTGAAATCAACTTTCCGTTTGACTCAATTAAATCTTGCATTTTGTGTTGAAGATCTTGTTCTTTGTTGTAAGAATCTTGAAAAGCTTTTTCAAAACTTTTTGCATGTTTAATCTTGTCTTCCTGATTTGAAAGCTGAATTTTATAACACTCAATATCTCTTAGAAGTGACGCATTTGTTTCTTTTAAAACTTTGTTTGTCTCGTTGCATTTTATGATTTGCAATTGTTGAGCATTCAGTTGTTTAGATAACAATATGAGGTCAGGGTCTGGATCAAATGATGGTTCATGTTGTTCTATTTGATCAAATGAAACAACTGTGTCATCATCAAATATGACAATTGTGCTTATTTGTTCATCTGTTTGAGAAGATGAAAATGAGTCAGATGGAACAACTTGCGCCATATCTGATTCAGGAGCAGAAGGTGTAGCTATTTCATGTATTAAGCATGCTTTTTGGTCATGTACCTGAGACAAGCCGTCAGTGTCATACACTGGACCTGAATCATTAAACTGAAGTTCCTGCATGTTGGCCATAAGCATCACAGCTGCATTGGCTTCCAGATCTCCCATGTCATCATCGTTGTTCACATTTGCCATGAAGTTGTTATCTTGTTCAGGGAAATGTCCATCTTTTTCATCTTGAAGAGCCATGAGTAATGCCTGCTTGTGAAACTTACTACCCCGAGTTCTTGGTTTAGGACATGCTGTCGCTATATGACCTTGTTCATTACAATTATAGCACCATACTGCATTCCCTGAGTTGGAGTTCCTAGTTGCAACTGGTTCAGACCTTTGCTGAGAAGACCCTGAGTTGTTCCTGAACCCCCCATTGTTATTAAACCTCTGACCATTCCCAAAATTTCCTGAAGAACTTCCTGAACCAGATCTACCATAGTTACGATTCTGAATTTCCACTCTTCCATCATTGACAACAGCTTGATTCCTTGTGTTAGAAGATGAACGTTGACGGTTGTTTGTTTTGTTGGAGAATTTGCTAAAAGCACGAGCAATAAGAGCAAGTCCCTGATTCAACGTATTAAAGTCATCATCGTCATCGTCATTGGAGTTTGAGTAATACACTGCATCATTGTTGTTTAATGGAGCAAGTTGAGTAGAAGCATTCTGTGGAGATGAATCATAAGGGACCATTTGGTTCGAGGTAGAAGACTGTGGATAACTGAAGTAGTTCTGCTCTTGAACATATGCATGATTTGACATTGGTGGTGGAGCATAGGGAGATTGAGCTACGAGAGCCAGAGAATTTGGTGTTTGTGTTGGTGTGTATCCTCCTCGTAGAGCTCGATCTTTTTCAACTTCAGATTCATGGTGTTTCAGAAAATCATACAACAAACCATATGGTGCATCATGAAGATTTTTGGTTTGACGGACAAATGTCACATATTTATGCCAATCCAGGCCAAGACTACCAACGAATTTGGAGTTTACTGCAATCCTTGGTACTGTGATTTTGTGACGTTCCAGATCATTGACCACATTTGTGAAACGATGATAGTAGGATTCAAGTGACTCTCCTGGTTCAATTGTGATGTCAGTGTATTCCATGTAGAGTCTGGATTACATATCATCTTTGTTCAATTGAGTGCCTTCCATAAGGAGATGAACATGTTCCCACATAGCTTTAGCTGTTTTCTGAGCATCGACACTTCGATAAATTGGATTAGGTATACCATGAAGTATATAAGCCATTGCATACTCATCAGCTTCATGATGTAATTTCTGTTCTTCTGTTAGTGCAGATTCTGGAAGAGGTCTATCACTAGGAGGACGTGGAGGATCAGCATTTGGATCGCCAATTTCAAATCTTGTTGGCCACTCAAATGGTCCTTCAAGTATCACTTGCTTCAAGAATTTCCCATGAGGTTTCTTTAGTTCAAGAAATCGTAAGAATCGACTTGACCATTGAACATAGTTCCCAGGTGTAAGCATTGGAGGTGTTTCAAGTGATCCTGCCTCATGTCTGGATTGTTGAGTTGTAATAACTTCACACATTCTATCAAACCAGTGAGGTTGTTTGGAGGAAAACTGAGTGTTTTGTTGTGACATCTGATATGGTTGTTGTTGCGGAATGATTTGATGTTGTTGCATCATGAGATATTGTGGTTGTGGATTAAACGGTTGTTGTTGAAAGTGTGACTGTGAAGGTTGTTGATATGATTGTTGCTGATGGTATTGTTGTTGCTGATACTGCTGATGTTGTTGCTGAGGATTAGAGAAGTAGTAATGTGGTGGTTGAGACATCTTTGAACACTTGTGTAGAAATGGATCTTTGTAGAAGATTGAAATGCACGTTCCTTTGGTTAAGTTCAAAAATCCAGGGGTAAGTTGAGTTCTTACGCGTAACAATAATCTTACGCGTAAACTATAGGTTATGCGTAAAGAGTAGTTTATGCGTAAACACAGAGTTTATGCGTAAGTTTTCTCTTTACGCGTAAGCTTTGGCTTATGCGTAAGTTTAGACTTATGCGTAAGGTTAAACAATCAAACAAATCTTTCAAACTTATCCAAGCTTGAAAGATATCCAAAGTCGAAGTATTCCACTAACTTATCCAAGCTAGGGAAGTACTGAGTCACCGTAACACAAGGAGAAGACCTTTGATGAAGTTATGCGTAGAACTCTGAAACTTACGCGTAAGATATGATCTTATGCGTAAGAGCTGATCTTCTGCGTAGAAAGTGACTTAGGCGTAGGATTCACAACTTCTTCGTAGAATCTTGAGCGTAGACAGTGGACTTACGCGTAGGAAATGGACTTACTCGTAGGTTTTAGGCGTAGAAGACCAAAGTTACTCGTAAGAACAGGGTTTTGACCTATGTTACTCGTAAGAAAAGGGTTTTAGCCAAAAGTTACTCGTAGAAAGGACAAAAAGTACTGTTGACAGCTTTAGAATCGTACTATTCATGTGAGTTACGCGTAAAGATGTCAGAATCTTGAAAAATCTCAAATTTTTGAAGAAAAATGCTTAGAAATAAGGTACTTTTGATCAAATAACTTCACCAATACTTAGAAAACACTAACTATTGAAGATTTTGCTACCAAAAACTAGTTTTCCAATATCAAAGAAGCTATAAAACCTTAAAAAAAACCTTAAAAATCAAGACTTTATGCAAAAACTAAGCTTTAAATCACTGTATCAACCTTGAAACTTGTCCAAGCTTCAAGATTTGAGTGAAAGAAACAAAGAAAAATGCAAAAAGAAGGCAAAGTACACCCATAATCCCACGTTAACCCAAAGAAACACACTTCAAACTCTATTAGGCGAATGATACCACTTGTTAGGTCACCATTTATGTAAACACAAGTATGATATTGAAAGAGATGAGATGAGAAAAGAGATTGGTTGATTATAAGAAATGAGAGAAAAGTAAGAACAAAAGTTTCACTAAGATATTCAAATAACCAACAACATGAAATGTTTACATAAGCTTGGTATATATAGGGGAGGAGTAGGGCAACACTCCCTACCTCCCTCTTTCATCTAAATCGTGGGCTTTCTAGGCCCATGGGCTTACTAACTTACGCCTAGTAACATTAACATAGTGAATAAAATAACTAAACAACCTATTACAAAAAGTAATGACCGAGACTTGACTAAAATACAAAAGTATGATTCCTATTACAAAAGGTAATTTTTCAGCAGATTCGAAACTTTGATGTAGTCCACATGTCTTCTAACTTTGGAAGTTTTCAGTACGCAGCAGAATTTGTAGATGACACTGTAAACCACACTAAGCAAATCAGACAAACACTTAATCACAGTTGTGCTTTACGCGGAAGCTCCGTTCGGGGGTAACATGCAAGAAATCAGCAAGATCTTCTCACTTAAGTAGGCTACTTCACACCCCGCGAGAGTTGAAATGATTACACCAAAATCACAAAATTGAACCACTAATCATCTCTGCGGACGTCTCTCTGATAGTAATAAAATTGTAAGCTCGATCATTTGAGTCTATTATGCGTCCCTGATGTGCACATTTCTTCCCCCTAAATGCAGATTCTCGTGGAAAATGAGTGTTTTCGCAAAGAAGTCAAGAAAAGTCAAAGAAAGCAAAGAACACCCACTCTCTCTTCCCCCACGATGTCTTCGCGGAATCGGAAGCATACACACTATGTTTACGATGGAAATGGAGGCAACGTAACCCCATATGTCCAATCAACCGATTATGTGTGAAGTATCATAAATAGCCCGTGTGAATCAACTGCTGATAAACAACTCTACTTTTTTATACTCCTCTCAACTAACACTTTACCGACCCCATTATCATTCTGACGGCTTTTTGTAGTGACTACTGATGGAGAAAACTCAATATGACGAACTTGAGACTGAAGTAAAATAACCCGAACTTGTGACTTAAACTTGCACTATTGTCTGACTAAGAACCAATACTGAGAATTTCAATAATGGTAGGAAATCATATACCCATCCAACCTTCCTTAAATGTATATGAACGTCTCTTGAATTATCCACATCTTTTGGTGACACTTGAGCACTACAACGTAACTCCTTTAAAGTGATAGCTATACACTGTGAGCACAACAACGTAACTCCTTACATCAGGTATAACTAGACAACTCAAGTCTCTGTCATTCATACGGATAAAAGCTCGAACAAGGATCTCGAAGAATCATGCATCCAACCAACCCCGATATCTTCAAATACTAAGTACACGTGCCTGTGAAATCCCACTTCAACCTCAAATAAGTAATAATGAATTAACGCCGTAGTCACATCTTGCGGTTAAATGCTCAAAACTAGCCTTTTGACGGTTTAATGAACTTGATAATGGTTTCCCGATCTTGTCAAACATTTATCCCCGTGAAAATTTGTAGCCACCAAAATAATATTACTTGTGCCATGTTATCAATACATACGTGTACTCAAGAAATTTGGATAACATGTTTTGTTTACCAACATTCAGCAGTCCAATTTTCAGAGTCCACTTAGCAGCCCAAAATTAAAATAATGACATTTTAGGTCCAAACTGCTAATCATGTATGTATCTTTAAAGCCTACAACAAGTTCAACAAACAAAAAAAAAACTGCAATACCAGTCCAAACCTTATAGATACGTCCAACCTATAATTGTTACCAGCCCAAATTCGAATAAAAAGGACCTAATCCAAAGAAAACAATAGTAGCCGGTCCAATCACTACATACAACCTGGTTATATAAAATAACCTAAACTTTCACACTTCAGATAATATCGCCTACCACTTCATCTTATCTTACTTTCACCCAGCAGTCAAATACAGCCACCAACAATAATAAAATCTCATCAAATCTTCAAATCACATCTTCATCTAATCTCAACTCATCACCCAATCATCAACAATCCAAACATGAAACAATTATCACAAACGATTATCATAAACACAATCACACAATCACTCAACCTTACTGTGACCTATACATCTATTCAGCTCATGTCGAATCAAGA
>CM060705.1:32379286-32631786 GCA_030686995.1 Artemisia argyi
TATTATTATTATTATTATTAATATTTATTGTTATTATTATTATTTATTTAATTATTTATTATATTTATTATTAAGTTTTTTTTTTCTTTTGAATTACAATTACGTTGAGATCCAACCAAACAAATTGACAAAATACAGCAATTACAATTCCAACACATTACAATTACAACACATTCCAACTCTTTGAATTACAATTCATTCAAATTACAATTCCTTTCAAAACATACTGCGAACCAAACGCACCCAGCTTATTAATTTGGTTAATATTGTGCAAAGCAAAATAAGTAATGGGTATGTTTAGGAAAAATGGATATTGTGGATGCCGGTGCTATTTTTGTTGCTAAAAAAGATTAAAATTGTAGTTTTATTTTTGGTAGTGGTGTTTGAAAACTAGTTGTACTTATAGATTAAAAGTGTAAAATAAAATATAATCTCCCGCATCTTTATAGAAGTTGATTTTCAAAACTTATTTTTCTAAAATTATCCACAATATTAATTTGCCAAACAAAATTAGTTTTTGACCAACGCTTATTTTTCAAGAAAATAATCTTAAACCATTCATAATTTTTCACGGGTTTTGCAAACCAATGCTCACTAGGTAGAGGTTACTGTCTAATAAATGAACACAAACTTTCCTGATTAATATAAAAATACATTAAACTGTGGTTTATTTGAGTGAAAATCAAGTTGACATATTATTTATACTACATATAAAGGAAAAATGGTCAATCTTGAAAAAATGGTCAATCTTGAAAAGTGAAAATCTTGAAAAATTTTTAATAAAGGAAATTATGAAATGTAATTAATACTCTTATTAAAACACCTCATTACTTAAAAGTATAGTGATTTATTCACATTCTACAACCAATTAAAAACATATCTACCAAATTAAATACAACCAAATAATACAAATCACAAACCGGGTTGACCCGAGACGCTTCAAACCCGACGGGTTTAACTGGTTTAATTTGACCCGTTTTCGACCCAACCTAGCAAGTTGACCCGGTTTAAATCGACCAATTTTATGATCGGAACGGTTCAACCGGTTGAACAACCCGGGTCGAACCGGGTTTCAAAATATTATGTTTAATTCCCAAATCTTCAAATTTTTATTATTTTTCATTTATAACCTATAAACTTTTTTTATGAATAAACTATTTGTCGCTATAAAATCCCGTTGCTATGCACGGGTACTCGTCTATTCTACCCTTGAACCTTGAAAGCCAAAAGGGCATTTAGGGTGAATAAAGGAAATATTGATCTGGAATGGAACATGCGTAAAATTTTGAATTGATCACTTATTAAGTAAATCAGACTTTTTCTTAAATTTTCTCATGTAAGCCTCATGATACCAGTTGTAACCCACCCCAATTACGCATTAAGAAACGCACCAGGATTTTATTCATGCACAAAGTATCAAACCATCATTCAGAAAACCCTTCATCAGCATCAAAAAAAACCGCCACTATTAAGCTTACCCAGGAGGTTTAAAGAAATGTGTTCACTTATTTCTTTGTTTCTACCTTCATGATTTTAATTACATATTTTTTATTGCAAGCACTTTATAAAATGTAAAAAACCACATTGAATTCAAGCCCTTCAACAATTAGGTAACTCTTTTAGTTAATTTTTATATCACGATTGATTTGAATCATCTGCAATTTTAAGAAATTCCACAACGATTATTTTTTCTAATTGATCACATGTTAGGGTGATGTGTAATCAAGGCACACCAGATATTCTTGATAATGTCTGAATGAGTTTGGCATGGTGTGTTTCATTCAGGTGGTCTGTTCATTTGTTATGAAAAGGTTTTTGCATTATCGGGAACTGGAACCATTAAAACTATAACCCTGTAAAGACTCAATCTTCTAATTTTATTCATTTTAACACTTTGAGCACTTTCTTTAATTATGAAAAGGTTTTTTGCACTTTTAAATCTACCATAAGCCCATAAATATACATCATGGCCAGAATTCTAGGCAAAACCCGTCAAGAAATGTCAAGTGGGTTTAGTTACCTGCTCCATGAGACATCACATTTAGTCAAGATCTTCTGTGGTTAATAGTCTTTATCAGTGATCACAGTTTGTCCAGCTCTTCTGTGGGTAATAGTCTATTAAGAGGCCTAAGGTCTTATTTATATTAAGGATACATCATTTTCACATTCATTATTCACTCATTCATTAAACTGTTGGTCTATTTGTTGTCTTAAAATTCAAGCGTAAATTTGTGAATATTGGTTGTTGATATAAACTATTTATGAATATTAATTTGAATTTTACCACTAATTAAGGAAATAAGACTTTGTAACAAAACTTCTCATGTAAGCTTCATAAAATTCGAGCCAGCCTCAAAATATACGGCCCATCCTTATCAAGTGTTTGTACCAGACTTTTTGGAAAGCTTTCAAAGTTTATTCATACCAACATAAGAGTATATGACACAATATCATTAAAAAAAAACTCCTTCATCAACATCATAAAATCGCCACATATTTTCAGCTTCGATTCTTCAGGATTTTAATCATAGATAATATTTTATTTTTTTCATCTTTTCCGTGTAATTCTTGAATTCTTGTGAATGTATCAACTCAATTATGAATTGTTTGGTGCATGTTTGTCAGCTTTATGCCATTTTTTATTTGATTTTGAATGTGATATCAACATTTTAATATCGTTTATGTCAATTCTTATGGTACAGTTACGATCAAGTATTCGGTGGTATTGAAATTCCGATTCACAGGTTCAGATTCTCCGTTTCCTTTACTCCACTCTTTTGTGTTTTGTTTTTTCAGTTGTGTTTGTTTAATGCTGAGACTGATTAATTATTTGTTTTTTTTTTCATTGCAGGCATGGTATGTGTGATACTAGAACGAGTTAAAACCTCTAAAATCAGTTAATTGTGTGCCCATAACATGTTTCAAGATTCATTAGCATCTGAACTCTTGACATTTATCATTGGTAGTAAACATATATGGCTATCTTGAATCATATTTTATCGTGCTTATCATGTACAATTGTACCTTTCGTTGTATCTTTTCCTTAGATATGTATCATATGTTTCTTTCTTATCCACTTTTTTCTTTCTGTTTCAGATATTAAGAACCTGGCTGCTTGTGACGAAGATGCCCTTTTATTGTGAACGTTGTTCAACCAAGTTAATCAAAACGATTCGGTAGGTTCTTTTGAGATTAGCACCTTAGCTTCTGGATTCATTCAAACTTAAATGTTTTGATGCACCCAAATCGTTTAATAACATGGCATTTTTTAAAGGCGATATTGTCTAAAAGAAAGCCTGATTCTAAATCATATATGCATAATTTTTTGGAAAATGCCATAAGTCAAATACTACCTGCACTACTCACTAATCTCATTGGTAAAAAAATGTTGTTGACCATGTCTTCCAGGATGTGGTAACACGTGCTTCATCAATACCCATTGCAACAACTTATAATACAACACCCCCTTCTGATTCTGTGGAACAACCATCAGTTTCATCTTCTCGATCAACTAAAAGATAACTTTCCACACATCATTTTTATTGTTTTATGTTTTATGTATAAACGTTACATAAAATACTTAACCATAATATGACACCTATAACTATTTGCTGCTAGAAAATCCGTTGCTATGCACGGGTACTCGTCTAGTCTATACTACTATATAATGTATTTGGGACTATTCTATAATTAGAAAGGCTTAAAAATTCAGACTTTTACTTACTAATTATGGAAACAACCACTTCAACAACCACCCCCAACAATTTATAACCACCTCAACAACCACTTTCCACCACCCCACCTCCCTCCTCTTCACCCCAACAATCTGCCCCGCATCGCGCGGGTACCTTTCTAGTAATTTATAATTTATTTATGAGTTTTGCTAATGGCAGCCCTAAGGGTTGTTGTTAAGAGTTTGATTTTATTACATATGAACAAATGAAAGAATCTTATTGGATGATATTTCAGATAAAAATAGATGAAATCCTAAAAAATCTAGATATACATCAAATACTTCATTCTTATTAATTGAATTAGTTTCTTACAACAAATTGTAATAAAAATGATCATTTTAATGACAGCCTGTCGTTAGCAAAATCTTTTATTTAATATGCATTTAATGCATATTTAATGTAATTTTATGTTAACTAAAAAATATTGTATTTTTTTTATTAGATACTTACCTCTACCTTAGCAAAACCCATTTTTCACAACCAATCGCGCCAAGATGCCCTAAATCAATTCTGTTACTAACCTTGTCTAATAATCTCGATATCGATTAATGCAAAAAAACATCTAAATCATACTACGTACAATGCATGGGCAATGACGAGACCATTATTTTGAATTGTAGATAAGTCAAAAAAGGAATACTATTTCAAAACTTAAAATAAAAAAAAAAAAGATAAAGCAAAGTATCCTAACAATAAATAAAAAATTGAATAAAAGAAAATCTTTTGGGGAACCGAACTAGAACTAGTAATCCCAATTCGTGTAGCCTTCCTTGTTCTCTTCTTTCTTTCTTCAAATCCTACAAATACAGCCCAAAAATCATACATCATAATGAAAAAATAACACATTGAATTGAATTGAATTGAATTGAATGATTTATTTCATCATCATGAAACAACAACAACCACCACAAGAAGAAAAAGAAGCAACAATTGACAATAATAACAATGATGATGAAAAGCCGATTAATTTCGCAACGGTTGAAGATCGAATTTACAGATCTGGTTTCCCTAAACCTATTGATTTTGTCTTTCTCAAAACCCTAAACCTCAAATCAATCATGTATGTAACTTTTTTTTTTTTTTTGATTGAATTTGGTTTTTGATGATGATGAATTTTTCTGTTTTGCAGATATTTGTGTCCTGAGGCGTATCCTGAAGAGAATTTGGAGTTTTTGAAGGAGAATAATATTCAATTGTTTCAATTTGGAATTGATGGCACTAAGGTACTACTAACTTTCTTTTATTTTAATAAATTCTGTGAATGCATCATTATGATTATTGTTTTAGGCGTGGACGGAACTTGAACGTTGATGGTAGAGAGGTCAACTTGAAAAATATTTATTTTAGGGGGCCAATATACACCACGCTAAATTTTTTGTATTAAACATAACTAAAACCATATATATAAAAAAGTATAAAATGTACCTTGGTAAAAAAAAATTAGGGAGGGCGACAACCCCTCGGACCCTTCTTAGTTCCGTCCCTGCTTGAATTATGCTTTTTTTTTTTTTGAAAAAAAAGGTATAGTAGAGAGAAAAGGAAAGAAAGCTAATGATATGCTTCGAATGTGGTTTTTTTAGTAGAAGAAACTCAAAATAGTGTATTGTAGGTTATTTGTAGCATGCTTCGAATTAATCAATTTATGCAAAATTCTGTAGCTGAAGTTTACGTTACTTATATGTTAACGCAAGTTGTTACTTTCTGAAAGATAGTTTATTGCCGTGATTCTGATTAGTATTGTAACATTGGACATCATTGAGACAATGACGCTAGACGAGATTTATTAAATAGTTAATTCAGTGTGTAGTTTATTTGATATGTTTGACCTATTGCTCAAATATCTGAAAAGTAGATAATTTAAAGAAAACTTGTGAATTTTAATATGCAGGATACACCCATTCCGAGGGGTATAATCACGGATGCCCTTAAGGTGTTAATTGGTAATGAATCTTCAGCAATCATGTATTACTGTGTTAATTTATTACCATTCTTCTTAAAGATACTAATCTTTACTGCTCGTTCTTTTGCAGACGTGAGAAATCATCCTATTTTGATACACTGCAAACGTGGAAAGGTATGTTCCAAATCATCTCTTTCTTTCTACACATTCATATCTACTATGATAGTGCTTTTAGAGAGTGTAAGGATGCTTGTTTTGAAAGTAATTGTTCAGTTATTCCAATATGAGGCACGCCCAAATGCTATTTCCTAGATGTTTTGTTAGGAGTTTACGACTGTTCATTTTTTTCAGTATTATATGATCACTTTCAGAGCCTACATCCGACCATCATATTTGTTTGCTTTTCAATAATAGTTCAAGCAGCAGGTTTTAACATTTTACATTTGTTTCACGATTGCAGCATCGAACAGGGTGTTTGGTTGGCTGCCTAAGAAAGCTGCAGAATTGGTGCATGTCCTCAGTTTTGGACGAATACAAGGTTTATGCAGGCAAGAAATCAAGGGAAATGGATTTGAAATTTTTGGAGACGTATGACGTTACCTACCTAAGACAGTGTCTTCACAGCATTATTTACCAATACCATGGATATGGCTCTAAGAAGAGGCGTTTGCTCTACAATAACGACATTCAACACACACCAAGGATAAGTTCCGTTTAGGTTCCAATCAGCCTTCTTAGAACAGATTTCCAGTGCTTCCATTATTTTTTTGGGATTTTTTTTCTCCTTGTAAGATTTTGTCTAGTGTTAGGTTCAAACATAAATACCTTCAGAATATCATTTTCAGTTGATCTTGGTTTTATTGAGAGAAATCACTTAAGTGTTCTTTGAAAGACATACATGTAGATCAGTAGATGTGTGTAACTTGTTTTAGTTGGAGAATCGCATGTATACTGATGGGTATTTGGCTATACCTGAAAAAAAGAAGAGGTAGAAACATGATGTTAGTAAATCAAGATATTTTGAATCAAGTTTCTGTTTATATAATATCTATTAGTATTTTGTAAACAGTTTATTCTGAATTTCATAGCAAGGGTAATGAATCTTTATTAGATAATTTAGATTCAACACATGCATTTATGTATATTTAGTCATAAACCAGTCTTTGAATTATGATGTCTTTAACCAACTGCTTAAGGTTGGGTTAGTGTAGTAGACCATCCGGTTTTGGCTTTTTTCTGGTCGCTGTCACGCACACGCTGATGATGGAGTGGATCGGTTGTCGGCGTCACATGAACTTGCTTAATTTTCTGGGGTAACCATGCTGATCGACATGGGTGTATAACTGTATATGGTTTTGTCCAGTTTTGATTTATATGTGTCAACGTCTTATCTTTATTTTATCAAGAGATTCTAGTAATTTAAATATATTTTTGATAAGTTTTGATTCGTTAACTCTAGTAATGTTTTCATACTTTATCTATTTGACCTTGCATAAGAGAAATCAAGTATTAGTTATCTATTTGAGTATCAACAACAACAACAACAAAACTCAATCCAGCCGGAGCAGGGTATGGGGAAGTAGAATGTAGACAGATCGTACCCCTACCCCAGGATAAACCCGGAGGTAGAGACACTGCTTCCAATGAGACCTTCGGCAAGTGCAAGTGTGCGGGTGAGAGAGCAAAGAGGAGCGCAAAAGCCAAAGTACAATATGCAAAAAGCAGGCAAAAGAAAGCAGGGGAAGGATGCAAACACGCAAACATAGCACAAATAAAACAAAGAACCCTAAGAAAGGCAAAGAGGCAAAGGGGCACGGGCAGGGCAAAAGCACAAGCAAAAGACGCAGACAAAAACACAACAAAACAAAGAACCAAAGCACTGAAACGAGTAGACAAACCAAAAGGGGGCAACACAAAGCAAAGCAAAGCAAGGCAACGCGTTGGGCCTATAGATAAGGCAAAGCAAAAACCAAAAGCTAAGGCAACGCACGGGGCCTAAAGCTAAGGCAAAGCAGGGCTACGCACAGGGCCTAACCTAGGGCAAAAAAGGGACACTATCTATTTGAGTATATTTGTAATAATATAGAAGATCTTATGGAACCAAGATGGGAATCCTATCTCTTTTGCATGTAATTTGTGTTTATCATACCATATATACAAGGTTGACATATTGCCAAGTAACATTGCCAATTAGATCTATCTAAAATCGAAGGTAGATCTATTTAAACAATTAGTTTATTGTGTTACAATGTACTACTACGAATGTAGACATGCTTGGAAAACACTAGACCCAATTGTCTCCATGTTCCTGTCTTCGGGCCAATAAGATACTCTCCGTAGATCTTGTGACTAGATACACATGTTATTATTCACAATGGTTTTGTCTTGCAAAACTTTGATATTCTTATTAGCATATGCATATGGGCTACTGACTACATTGTTTTGTTTGGTTTGTATACAAGTTGCCAACATTTTGTTTTTCCTTAAACTTTTAATAAGTGATATATGGTTATTTTATTATGATTCTGTCCGTATTCTTGAACTGTTTAGTGTATTCAACTATTATATTATACATTAGTATAAAACACGTGTACTGTTCACCATAGCTTTAGGTAACCACTTTGTGTTTTTTACCCGTTTTTTGCCCAAACCCAATAAAACTGCCCCGCTTCTTTTCGGATATCACTCACAATATCCTTTCCCTCTTCTCTCAGCGTGTTGCTCCGACACCGGTAGAAAATCCGATGGGCATAATTACCCCGATCCGACACTGTTATTTCTACAGTGCGGAATGTGAGTGTTGCTACAGAACCTGGGAAATTATTTTTAAATGGATTTGTGAGAGGATTGTGTTTTGTGGTTGTCTTCTCGCCAGGTGTACTAATTCATTTTCCTATCCACATATATTGCTTTCCTTATCTTTTAGAGCATTTTCTAGATCATTTCATGTATATTTGTGGTTCTGAGAATGCACACATAGAAAGTGAGTTCTGGTGACCCAAATCTAGGGTTCATAATTTTTTTAATTAAAGTTAATTTTTATGCGGGTTTTTATGCCGTTTTGTGATTCGACTGTGATCTTTTTTGTTTTTGATAATGGGTTTAGGTAAAATTAGGGTTATGTTTTGCTTTAGATTCTTTGTTAATTTTAGCCTTTTTGTTACCAGCTTTATATGTATGAGTTTGTTAATTTTTTTATCTGAAAGTTGGATAAGTACAGTAGATGATTATTGATGTTTGCTCTCTTTTGACATTGTTATGTTTTTTTTATAGTTATAGAATATTTTATAACTATCTCTCCTTTTTCTTTGTTTGTATCAGCTGCAAGATGTATTCAGAACTTTAAATATGCAGTTCTTAAGAAGGGACTTTTTTTATGCATTTTTAGCTTTTCATTGATACACAACATAGATGTCTTTAGCCAAATAATTAACATTAGTTAGTTACTAATAAAGTGAGTATATAGAATAACTTTGGTTCAGATGGTAGTCTTCTTCAGTTATCATTAATTACTACATGTTTTGCTTAAAAGTTAGATGAAAAAATTGATGAGCTTAATTTTAATTGCTGCTCATGATGGTGCACTTAGTCATGTCATAGCAATAGTTTAGTTGTTTTTTTCAAAACTCATTATGCTTTTGTTGTTGCTTTTGTACGTGCATCTGAATCTTTAGATAGGATTAATGATTGTAATGTCGTGTCGCTGTAGGACTATGATGATCCGTATCGAATTGGGGTTTGTTCGGTAAACGTGAGATGACCCGTATCTTGGCGGAGTGACATGCTACAGTCGCAACCATGGCGGGTGTATCCTCTTTGCTTGAATATTCGCCCATCTGAGCCACCTGTCCATCGATATTTCCACTTTTGTCATAAAACTAATTGTGGACCCTTCACCGTGAACCTTCATTAGTTGCAGCCACGACGAAAAGAATCTATTTGGTCAAGGCAATGATGGTAATTGTGTGCACTTGAATGTTTCGTTCACATAATCTGATACTGGTATCTTGGCAGGGCAATATGATTTCAGTTTGAATTGCAGCCATGGCCGGTATTCTGTTTCAGAGTTTACATGTGCAAATCTGAGCCTTATAAATATTTGGAAAGATGAGCAGGTTAATTCATAGATAAGTGATTTGAGGGACGTTAATTACATAAGTTAGCATGTGAAGGACTTTTTGTTTACTTCTTTGTTCTTACTTCTTGAAGACTACCGTGTGAAGGAGTTGAAGCCTTGGAGGTTAGTTGCTTTCTGTTATAGCCAGTACATTTGACCTGTGCATGTAACATTTCTGCTCCCTTCCAAATATATGCAATGCCTGATTGCACAAATTGTTGAATATAAATTTTTTGCTGTTAATCATGTGCTTAAAAGTCCACATTTGTGCAGGCCTCTTATTGAGCGGAAAAGAATCATCTAGAGTAATGATCACCCACCAGTAAATGCAAGAGCGTGATGCAAAGCCTAAGTCGGATGTTGAGGTGAAAGTGAAGAAAATGGATCAAGGGGATCCAAAAGAAAATGGTGAAGTGAACGTCTGTACCGAGACCGCGCCTCAGGTGAGTTGCCCATGATCGTGGTCTTCCTCTTAGTCTTTGCCCATGATCGTGAGTTGCCCATCATCTCCTCTAAACCATATATTATAATGTTTTTCTTTTAATTTCAGGTGGAAAAACCGGGCACCAGGTGTTGAATGCCAACACTATCAAGGTAAAATTTGCATATTATTATTGAAATTTGGGAGAAAATGAAATAAGCGAGACAATTAGTTGTTTACTGATTGACTTAAGTAAGATTATTTGTTTATTGAGGTGGTAATTATAATTTAAGGAATGTGTTTGTGTTATAAACGTATCACCAGCTACAGTGAGAGGCTTTTTGATAGCCACATCTTCGCGCCCTCTTTTTCTTCTACATTTATATGTTTTTACATCAGGTTAGACGGAAAAAAAATAGGGATTAGGTAAAGATGAATCTGATCGATTTCGCTTTTTAAAGAAAACAAGATTGATAATAGGTATGAGATTATTGTTTTATGCTTCTTTTAATTTGATGATGTTAGGCTTGCACTTTCAAATGATTGGAATTTTACCTGCTGTTGTAAATTTTTTTTTATCAAGGTAAATTAGGGCTTCTGTTTTAGAGTTGCGGATTTATAAGCTTTATTACACTTTTAGAAATAACCATTTGACAATGCCTTTGTTGCTCATGATAATTCAATATAAACTGTTAATAGTTATTCGTTATTTCACTTTTGTTGTTTGTTTTGTTGATCTTCGTATTGCCATTTCTAAATATGACACAAAAAACAAACCGATTGCCTCAAAACCCAAAACCAAACTACCGTCATGACATACTGGGGAGTGCCAACTATGAGGCACAAAATGAAGCTAGCCGACAACTGTATACCTATAACCCGTGTACACCAGCTAATCCCACCATTCATGATCCTACTTTTCTAACATTTCTAGAACTTAATATAGACCATAGTTAAACCTTGAGTGACGAGAAGGGTGCTTTCGGTCTATTCATGAAGGGTTGGTTTAAACCACAAACACTATTTGGTTTGTCTAAAGAAAACATATTTTGTCATATCGCTATTACAAAAACAATAATAAATGCTGTTATTAGCTTAATTTTTGAGCAAAACGATTTAGAAAGTTGTATACATTAATAACATATTTTTTGGCTGAAGTAGCTCCGAGTAATAAGGGGGTGTTTGGTATGACTTGCGTTTACAAATGACAAAAGTTAGAATCATCAAAGCACATCCAAGTTTGTTTGTGACAATATTTGATATCTTTTCAATATATGTTGCAGAAGAAGATGTCGAGGTGGCCAAAGACATTTTGATGTAACAAGAATTCAAGTGTTGAACGAAGGAATACACCAGATACAGGAACATTCTTTTGCTGGCGTAAAACTAAATTTGATTTCGTCTTAAGTGGGGCACATTAGAGGTAATCAAGGGTTTCATGCAACAGTATTGTTTTATTTTTAGCTGTAAATAATCGGGTTGTGGGAGATACATAGCTGTCTGTTTTTTTGGAAATAATAAAATAGGTTGGATTTCAGTAACATGAGTAGTTTAAGTATGTCTAAACGGGATGAGTCGGCTTAGATACTAATGTGTTCTCGATGCAATGTATCTTGAATCTATCTTTACTATGAACCAACTGAGATTACCACTCTTATGCAGAATTGCTGAAAAACGGATGCAGGGTACAATTTCGTTGCGCAACCAGCTTGGTTACTAGAAGGAATACCTGAACAAACTGGCACAAGTTCAATATACCTGCTTAGCTCGGGAAGTAGTCGAAAACTTTTAGTAATGTATATAATCGGTCTTTGCAACACATAGTAACCAATATCTTTTCTGTCTGCAGGTCGCAAAAAAAATGAACTCAAAGAATCACAGAGAAAGTTAATGTAGGCTGCGAAAAGCTTCAGTATCTAAAGAACTACAGGTAAGCATAGCCTATTAGCATCAACTGAATCAGACAAGAGTATTTAGCGAAAACTTATCGTCACTACGATTTTTCCGCTATCTATGGTCTAAGTAATCAGATATGCAGCAGGTAAGAAATTGCTGTAATTTAAAAAAAAAAAAAAAAAAAAAAAAAAAAAAAAAAAAAAAAAAACTGCATTGGATTTTTTTAGGAATTTGATCATTATCTTACACTTATTTAAAAGACAAATAGGTCAAATGGATCAAAATTCACTTAAATTTTTTTCTAATGCGTAAACTTCTAATTCACTCTTTAAAAATAACGTTTATTTCTAGGCATTTAACCTTAAATAGTTTTTAATTCATGAAGGAGACCGGCCTTTGCAGCCGGGCGTAAATGCGACCCAAATGTTTGCCGAAAACATATATATCATTAACATAGTGAGGATCCATGTTTTGGAAAGTAGAGGTGCATGTTGAACTTATGAAGTAGCCAACTTTTAACACCAGGGGTGTTTGGGATTGCTTATTTGGACTGATTACTATGACACATATTTGACACATGATTCGGTAGTTCATCTGTTCTTTACTATTATGATCATGTCGCTTTTGTTTTGTTATTGGCGCTTTTGTAGTTTGTACATATACTGTGATATGATTATTATGAGTGGTGGTGTGATTTTGCTTAATTTGGTCGATGGAAGGGGATGAAGGGCGATTTTATTTTAATAATATCTACATGCACTAAGCAACTACCAAGTAGTTTATGCTTTGTATAACTAGATTGTTGCCATGAGTTTATAGTGTTATGTGTTTATTTATATGTGTGTAGGATTGTTACATTTATTGATTAGATAGCTAGATTTGCAATTCATTGTGTTGTTTAGTTAGTTGATCGGTATGTATAAAGCTGAGAAAGATAGATTGCGTGTCATGCTAATGTCAATATTTTTTCTGTATGATGTTTATAAGTTACTTGAGTTACAGAAGTTGAAAACTCATGCTAATTTGACCATGTTATTAAGAGGTGTATTGGATTGTAATTTTTTGTATACGGTGTAATTTTTTGTAAACCTTGGGAAATTAAGACAGCAGGATAAAAATTATGAAGTGTATCTTTACTATGATAACTGATATGAGGGATGATCATCTTATGTTGCCTCTGATTATATAAAATTCTTGGAATCCATTTTTCTTCAGGTAAAGCTAACTTGACGCATACTGATATCTATGCAGGAAAGAGCGCAGTGAGAGAGGAAAGGCCTGTTGCAGTAAAAAAAGGTAGGCATTTGTTGTCAATAAGCACTGTTTAGATAGCTTATTTTGATCAGACAAGATGAGGGCCGCTTGATGTGAGGCGAACCAGGCCACGTGTGTCTCTTTGTCAAGTAAGCTTTCATTCTTTGCACCACTTCTTTACGTTTCTTTTTCGTTGGCTTAATTTAGCTTTGAATATCCTTTTTTCAAGTCCTTTAAGTGGATAGTTAGTGGAGGCAGTAACATGGGTCAAGATAACTAATTTAAGTTGTGGGTTAAAATAGGGTTCATTACATAAATCAGTTGTTATAACAGATTTATGGTTCTTACAGTTTTTGAATCATGTATTATTCTGACTGATTTGTAACATTTGATTGTTGTTTAGGTGTTCAAAGACAACGTTGGGAACAGATGTCGACCAACTATCACAAAATGCAGCATTTGTGAAAACTGGAATATGGTTCGGAAGCTCACGCAGCGCTGAAGAGGCTCAAGCATGGGTTAAAAAAAACGAAGACCTTCAATCGGAATGAATTGATGATATCTTTGCAGTCAGGTGCTGATGATTTAGCAGCCTGTTGATGCTCTCCTTCAGGTAATGTTCGTCCTGCAAAATTTTTGATTTTTGTCTAATCACTTCTAAGTTCATGATGCTCTGCGCGTTTCTGATGATGACCATGTATGAAGTGTTGTGGTAAGTAATTGATAAGACACTTTATATGATTAGTGAAGTTGGGTGGTATATATTGGGAATATAATGTGTGGCTATTTTGTCAAATTGTAGTAATGTGTAAAGACCATATCCAAAAACTACTTAGCTCACCCGTGTATAGTTCAAGAGCTCGAACAAACTCTGCTTTCTTTTTTGATGACATGTATTTTCACAATTTTATTAAGTAACACCCACTCATTTTATATAATCTTACCGAAAACCTCTTGCTCATAATCATAAAAAATTGATCAAATTGCCGTGAGCAAAGTCTGATTTGTATGTGCATGTACAACTCCATTACCAGATTGATATTGATTTGTGTTGAAACGGGTCATTTTCAGTGCAGTTTACCTTTCTACAATGATACTTATTTGGACTAAATATTTACCATTCTAATTAGCGTAACTCAATTTTGTAGGTTTATTAAGGACTGGATGAACAAAAGAATAGAAGTTCTTGAAATAACCACATGAACCAGAATTCTACTTCTCACAAAAGATCGATTACTTGCGGGTTTGGATGATGAATGGGGGCTGACATTGGTGGGTTTGCAGGCTGAAATGAGAGTTTTCGAGCCGAAATGAGTGTGGGATTCGAGGCTGATGTGGGAGCTAAAATGGGTACATTTGGTATGACTTAAATGGCTGGGTTTCGGTCATAAAATGGAGCTTAAATGGGTGTGTAATTGGGGGCTGAAGTAACCAAGTAAAAATTCCAGACCTAAAGCCTAATCCACATAATGGAAAACCAATATCCAGAATGTAGTTGCACAAAAATGTCTCAAAACATCTATGTATGGCAACCTACTAATCTTTTGTATAACATTCACAACCTTTAGTATGCACAGATGCTTTCTGTAGCAGCTGCACACTTGCCTTTGAACCACAGTTTTGTATAACATTTATGCAGCAGCAGCAAATGCATGTATCACTTATGTATGAAAACTGTATCAGAACCTTAACTATTAAAATTTTCTTCCCACCATTTCCATTTTACACCACTTAATAAACTATAGCATGCATACAGCTTGCACAAAACATACATATGCAAACATCCTGCGGCAACGCGCGGGTTACAAACCTAGTTTAAGTAATTTAGAGATGGAGTTGTAACCTATTTGGGCTTTACCTGTAATCTTATTTGTTATTGGCATGGCAATATGGCATATCATATACTTAAGGGCACGGTCTAAAAACCAAACCGGACCGGACTGAGACCGAGTTAGGCAAAAACCCTAGACCGAGACCGGATTGAATGTGGTCGGTCCGGTCTCGGTCCGGTCCAAATAGGCTAAATGTCCTGTTTGTAAGCCCGACCGAACCGGATCGATCCAGATCGAGACCGAAATGATGTAAAACCTCAGACCGAGACAGGACCGTTGGTCCTTCAATCGGTCCGGTCGGTTTTGTCGATCGGTCTGGTCGATCCGGTCGGATTGCTCACCCTTTACATATACTAGCCTTTTTATACACAAACATATTTGTTTTTATATAAGAATTCTTGAAAGTTGGTTTATAAGACTTTCCGCATTACAAAATGACCGAAATTGACCACAAGGCTACTTCTTCCGTGTCTCAAAATAAGTGGTCACATGCAAATTATAATCAATGGAAACAATAAATGTCATCTAGTTCTATTTATGTATCCACAACTTTAACACCAAATTAGCTGTAATTATTCCTTTCGACTTTGTTGTCTCTTTTTTCTTTTCTCTTATAGCAATGTATTCATGAAGAAATTAATATTTGTTGCATTAGTATGACAGTTATTATAATCTACTGGAGTATAAACTTTGTATAGTAAAAATGAAACAAAATCTGCTTACCCATTCACTATCTAAATCGGGCGCATGTGACTCAACCTCCTACTGAATACGACCCATTGAACCTGTTCGCAGATTATCAACGGTCCAGAATGACCCAACTCTAGAAAAGATGCTGCTCACCTTGGTGATGACCATATGATCTCCATAGCCTTCAATTAACCAATACATTAAACGAGCACGGGGCACTAGTAAGAAGAAAAGTTGCATCCCAAGACGATATGTCTAAAAGGGAAAAGAGCTCTTATGAATGATGTACTTACAACAATCACCAACACGTATAACCAGATGAAGCTTGGTCGTCCATGAAGTTTATATTTTGAGATTATTTCACCAGAAAATCTGAGGTTTATTGATGGAAAGGTTTGATTATAATGTTGCGGAAAATCCCAAAATCTCCCATATGAATAACCATGTTAATGCACTAATGCTTTGATTGGAGGATTGGTAATAGATACGGATTATCCATTATAAGATTACAGTAGCCTTTGGCGTTCATGATTTACTAGCCAACTTCAAGGGTTAGAACTACAGACTCATTCAATTAACCTGCTGCCTAAATCTATCCAATTAACCGGGTTGTTTCAAGATGTCCACCCATAATGATTTGCCAAACTCATTTCAGCAAGGCTTGATTCAAAAGTATTACTCTTATTTGTTAGCATCTGAACTTAATGCAAAATCTAAATAGAATCCCAGTTGCATTATATCAACGACTTATGCATCTAAAAAATTTATTCTCGAGCTCTCAATCTCTTTCAGATAAGTCAATAAATCTCTTATCCGCCTACAACAAAAAACTATCTAACCTTCTTTTTGAATACCAACACCTTGAGTCTAACTTTCTAAGTTATCTTTTATTTAAACAATTACAACATAACTGTTTACTATAATGAACCAAGTCAAGTAACTCAAGCCTGAAGTCACCCAAAGTCTCAGATTGTATTAGTAACACATATAACCTCCCAAGTCAATGCATTTAGATAGCCATTTTTGACCCTCACTGAATTATTATCTGCCTTAGCCCAAACAGCATTGAACTATGACCTGTACCCCGCAGCCCAGCCGTCAGGCCCGTCTCATAGACTTCAACCACACAAAACTATAAATAAATTATCAGAAAACAGCTACTTGTTCCATCCTACTAAAATCCTGGGCAGAAAATACCTATACCAGAACCGTATTAGTGGTTGGTTGTATACTTGTTTATCCTAATTTTATCGTTATAGCATGGCGGCCCCATCCTTGCAGGAGGTAAATGTGCATAGAGTCCCACAGAAATAATCAAAACTATATGAACATAGGATAGGCGAAGAATCTTACAATATCAGACAAACTGAATCATAAACGAACACCGACACACATAATTCTATTATTTACAAGCACAGTCAGCTCTTGAAGTGTAGTTAAGACTGAAGTCTACCTCCTAGAATCATTAACTTCCTACACCATCATGGATACCAACTCAAAAAGTTAAAACGTTGGTAAAGATCGTTCATGATTGCCTCAATTATCTCAAAGATTAACTATGTTCGCAAAATCCAGCGTCTACAGCATAATTTTTGTATCTTATGGCACAAAAGAGATTTTAACATTCTTGGGTTTATCTATCTTAAATAAAAGGTACAACAACAAAAAAAAAAAAAAAAAAAAAAAAAAAAAAACAACAACAACAACAACAACAACAATGTACCACAACTCCTACGATTACAACACATATAAGAATACTCTCAGTTCTCACCATCATTGGTATTTGGATGTGGGTTTCCATATTCATTATTGTGACATGAAACATAATGGTTTTGATTATCAGACTATTATTGTGATCCAAATCGGCCAAATTAATATAACCGGACACCCAAAAGACAACAGTTAGATTACTGCAACTCATAGCCAAGTCTCAACAATGAGTTTAGGCACTTTGACAACATCTCCTGATTAAGACCTCTTATCTTGTAAATCAGAATTGACAAAACATGATTTAGACCTCTTATCTTGTAAATCAGAATTGACAAAACAGAAGATAGCCGCCCTACAAAAATATTTTCTTGAGATAACTATAGAGTTAACGAACAATCTTTAATGCTCTGATGGCAATGATATCATTCGAAACACCTCCTATTCATAAGCAGCAAAAGAAACATAGAACAGATCATTGCTACTTCAAGTCACAATACTCTGTTAAATAGCACCTTAAGTCACCCTATGATTACCTATCACACAAAAACACTCGCAGTTTTGCCGTTCCAAGAACACCATCCTACACCAAGACACATAAACCATCTACAAATCAAAAACCTAAATCAAGGACTATGAACAAGTTAATCTCATACCCTACACTTTGCTTCATATTCTGAACATAATGATAAGATTCTAACAAAGAATCCCATGATAACTATGTACCATCACAAAAAACAATGATAGCACAAAACCACAGCTAAGAGTTATCTTAATGTAAAACCTCATATTAACCATAACCTTCAATCTTCTAAATCAGAATTGACTTAAGAGACGATGGTTGGCCTAAAAAAGCCTCGATTATCTGTAAAGTCAGATAAACAAGATCTAGTTCTGACCTTTTATCTTTTGAACTAGAAATGACAAAACAGATAATATGCCCTAAAGAAAAGAATTTTTGAAAAGAATGTTATGGTAAACTAACTTTCCAAACACCCCCAGATCACCCTTCCTAGAACACAAAGCAAGATATTCAGAAAAGGTTCATATGCAGCAAAACAGGTTCAGAACAGGCTCAATGATAATTTTACTGCAGCGATAGTTAACTGATGCACCATGTAATTACCCAATCACACAAAAACAATCACAATTTCACACTTCCAAAAGACATGTAGAGACATACACGCAAACAACCCCAAAGTAACCACGCCAATCTCCTGAAAAGGGAGGGCTTTACCCAGTTTGAATCTGTTTGGCGGTGGGTACCTCGTGGATTAGTCGGCCAAAACAATGGTTACCCAAAAAATCAATTGATACGCTTGAATCAAGAACTATGAACACAAGTTTATCCTATATCCTACACTTGCTTCATATTATATGCATGACAAAAAAAAATCAAACAAACAATCCCAAGATAAAAACTTTCTATTAAATCAATTATCAATTTAGACAGTTGGACAAAAACTTTCTATTAAATCAGATTGAAAGGAAATGACCCTAAAAGACTGATTCTTGAGATATATTTCAAGTTAAATTAACTTTCAAACACCCCTAGTTTACCACCCTCCCAAGAACTAATTAAGATCTTTAGAAAAGTTTCATATGCAGCAAAAGACACATATAACTAATCATTGCTACTTCAAGTCACAAAGTTAAAATTAATCACACCCCTGGTGATCATACTTAATACAGTTCCAAAAACACCATCCTAAGACTATATAGGGATATACAAAGCAACACATAAAAACCATTTGTACACCTAAACCAACTATGAGCACAGCTTTATTGTGTATCCTTCACATGCTTCATTTTATGAACATAGCAAATGAAGAGTAAGCAAAGAATCCCAAGATAATTATGTATGATCCCACAACATAATCACAATCAAACATATGAACACAAGATCAATTACTAGAAGCTAGCATAATTATTTCACAAAGTATACTATAGGGGTGTTTGTTTAAGCTTACATGCAGCTTATGAGCTTATTTGTTTTCGGCTTATATTTCACAAGCCTCATTTTTCTGGCTTAATTTGAGACTTGTGAGCTTATATAAGTTTATTATATAAGCTCACAAGTCTCAAATTATGCCAGAAAAATGAGGCTTGTGAAATATAAGCCGAAAAACAAATAAGCTCATAAGCCCACGTATATAAGCTTAAACAAACACCCCCTATATATCAAAACAACAAAAACCATCTTCAAATCCACCAACAAAACCTAATATATACATGACCAAATTCATGACACGGAACATATAAAGAAGCACATGATTATTATAAAACATAGCTTCAAATATCACATAGCATAAATAAGTTATCATCACGACACAAACAGATAGATTAATAATAACATCAAACATCACAACATCACATCAAATTAGAGTTCACCAAACAAACATAAACGATGACAACTTATGCTTAAACTCGTTCGAAAGACGACAATATAACACCACCACTTCCATTAAAAAGCATCAAATCACTTCACTTCTTGAGACTACCACGAACGCCAGGTTTAGGCTTCTCAGCAACAACAGGAGCAAGGACAGCATGAAGATTGGTAATCTTGGATTCATCGTACGGAAGCTTAGGATGTTTAGATTCATGATGAATCTGCATAGTTTTAATATCGGGCGCGGTTATTTTGCAATGAGGACATTCGAATTTAGCATGTCCACCTTTCACTTGACCTGTTCGATCTGCAACTCCGGCTTTGCCTCCGCCTCTGTTGGTTGTTGCTGCGTCCACCTTGGCTTGGATTTCTTTCGCTGTGTGCTTCTTTGGCTTTGCCTTTCCTGTCATGATTGATGGTTGATTAGGGTTAGGGTTTGGTGTTTGATTGAGGAGAGGAGATGAGAGGATAGGAATGAATACAGGGGGAACAAAAAAAAGGGGACGAACCCTAATTGGTTGCGTCGGCTTTTATGGTCTTAAATACGTGGAATAGTACGATTGTGAGTTTCTTTAAGGGGTGTTTGGGTTATCTATTACTAGTACTTTTGTGTGTTTGGCTTTGCTTTCTTTTTTTCTCAATTTGATTTACGATTATTTTTAGGGTGCGTTTGGTTCAAGATATATAAAAGGTGTTATTTAAAATTCTAAGCAAATCTAAATTCTTCCTATTTGGAAGGAAATTAAAATGGTCCACTTTTAGCCTTAATCATGCAAATAAATTTCCTGAGCCCACATCTTTATTGTGAACCAAACAAGGTAATTGAAGCAATTTTAATTTCAATTTCCATTAATTACCTTGAATTTACCCCAACCAAACATCCCCTAGAGAAAATTACAAAATTAAGTCAAAAAATTCCTCAAAGTAAAAAGTACGGTCAACTTTTTACCGCTCTTCTCTTCCGTCACAACCATCACCTCCCAGCTGCCATCCACGAAATCACCTTCTAGCCGCTACCATTGTGACTCACTTTTTCTTACTCCAACCGGTGTCGTCATTTTCATCGAGAAAATCGTCGTTGCCATCGAGTCACCTGAAAAGATGTAACACCGATCATCATGTTATTTCTTCTTTTTCATTACATAGAACTGAATTTGTTTCAAAAAACGGTAATTGATGATTCTACCATCGAGTCGTCATAGATCTAGATCTGGATCTATTTCTAGATCTTGTATAAACAAAGTCTCAAGTAAGTTATTGTTTTTGTTTTATTAAAGATCCGGTGATGAGTTATTGTAAATGGTCTTCAAAGATCTTCGCTTGAAAAAGCATAGATTTTTTTTTTTCAATTTTTTATTCTTGTTGGTTTTTTTAGGAGTTATATAGTGATGAAATAGTGTGAGGGATAAATTTTGAGATCTTTTTTTTCTTTATGTTCTTTTATTCAAAACTGTTGTAGGCTATGATGGGTTACAAATTGTTCGAGTCTTTGTTGTTGTTTGGAGAGTGGTTTATAACAATGAAGTTGTAGTATATTTGTTGTAAGATTATTGTTTATAAGAAGAAGCATTTAAGCTCACTTACAATTGGTTCTTTATAAATAGGCTATCTTTGTCTTTAAACAGGAGGAGACTGTTGGCTAGAAAAAAATGACCAAACAGTCTCTTATTTACTTAGGATTAAAAGAGCTGAACCAATGGTGACTCTGACCTATGAAGCTGATAGTTCAAGGTTAGAGTCTATATCTTCTTCAGCAACAATAAGGAATCAGACTGTAATTGTTTATCATTTTATTTCTTGTTGTAATTTAGTATGTAAGAAGAAGCCATTATGCTCACTTACTAGTGATTAAAATTAGGCTGTTTGTATATTCAAATAGGTAGAGATTGTTGGGTATGATTTTCGACCCAATTGTCTCTGACATGTATTTAAACATAAAATGCCTAATTTATTAAGTCTCTGATATAAATCAGGGAGAAGAGCACTCGCTGATAAGGATCAGAGAGTAAGTCAACCTTTGACGAAAACCAAAGGTCTTACTCTTTGATGGTTATCAAAAAGTGTTACTCCCTGATGGTTATCAAAGAGTACACACTGATGGTTGTCAGTGAATGGTACCTGATTACATCAAATAAGTACATATTATTGTCATCATTTATCCTATTTATTTGACTTGTTTTATTATATTGTTTATGAGAATTGGTGCTTTAATGTTTACTTTAGTAATTCTCAGGTAAAACAAGCAATTGGTGAAACTTGGCGATTTTGGACGAATTATGGAGCAAAACTAGCAAGATGTCAAAAGTCTACTGAAATCTAGAAGATGCGTCGTGTCTCTATCAACAGATACACCGCATTATCATATTTAGATGAATTCGAAGACCATTGCCTGACTTTGAAGAATGCGCCACATGTAATTTTATCATGTGCCACATATGAAACTTTGGTCAACGAAGAAGATCAAGCTTATTCTACTCCAGATACGCCGCATTATACTTCTGACATATGGAATATCACTATCCTGACCTTACCAGATACAATCCAAGACACTGAAGGACATGCGCCGCATACAAGATCAAGATACGCCGCATCTGAAGATGGTGTACGAATATTTCATAATATATTAATCTTGGACCCCACACGAAGTTAAGTCAATGCGCTGCATCGTGCCCTCAGACAAAAACTATAAATACCTGACGACATCAAATGAGTACATTTTATTAGCATCATTTATCCTATGTATATTGCTTGTTTTGTATTATTCTATATAGGAATTGATACTTAATCGCTTACTTTTGTAATTCTCAGTTATAAACAAGCATTTGGTGAAAGTTAGTTATTATGGACGAAATATGGAGCTAAATGATCAAGATTGGAAGAGTTTACTCAATGATGATTTAAAGACCATTGCCTAACTTTGAAGAATGCGCCGTATATGAAACTTTGGTCAACGAAGAAGAACCAACTTGTTCTACTCCAGATACGCCGCATTACATTTCATACATACGGCATATCACTCTCAAGACTTCACCAAAAAATGATCCAAGACACAGAAGAATATGCGCCGCATAAGAGATTGAAGATACGCCGCATCTAAAGGCGGTGAAAGAATATTCGTAAATATTATTATCTTGGACCCCACGCGAAGTTACTTTGATACGCCACATCGGACCAATCCGATGTGTCGTATCGGCCATATACAATCCTTACCAAGAAATCAAGTGAAGATTAGAATCTTAAAGAAGAAGTCAAAGATTACATGTCGACACTTGAAGATGCTTTAGTATTTTGGCCGTAAAATCTTCATTCGGACTCCGTTTTAGTTGATTCAAGCGGCCACAGAAAGAGAAAAAGGAGATCTACCTGTTTCTGAAGGAGATGCGGTGCATCAGGTCTTTAGATGCGCCGTATTAGGAGATGATCCATATCAGATTTATATATGCGCCATATCGGGTCAGTTTCGTACTTGGAGGCTACGTTTACTTAAAGATGCGGCGCATCTGACTCTCTAGATGTGCCGTATCGACCCAGATTTCAGAATCTATAAATACCGGACTCATTAACGAACTAGAGTATCATTGGGGAGCCTTAGGGTCATACCCAGACGATCAATACACCTCCAAACAACAGAAGATCAACCTTGAAGACCTAATTATCCTTGAAGAGCATCTCTAATCATTGTTAGTGTATCGTATTCATTATGTTTAATACTTTATTTATTATGATTATGTTTATCTACCTTGTTATAGAGATTATGGGCTAACACCCTTATGTGACTTGGTTAATACGTTCTTATCTTTGATATCTTCAACTTCTATTGTTTGTTTACTTTAATTAGTCTAGTATAAAACCAAACCCTTGCCAGTCTCTCAGGCTGAACCCCCCCCCCTTGCATTGGTTTAGCTTAATTTAGTAGAGTCGAATATCTTTAGAATTAGTATATTAGAAATCCACTCTTTGTGATCGACACCCTACTTACCAACTAGGCTACATTGATCGGGTACACTGCCCATTAGTGTTATTATAGGTTAAGTCGGCATAAAATAAATATTAAAACTTGATAAGGAATAATCACCTATACAACGACACATCAATACCCCAAGATAGATACGAATTTTGTGTGCAACAAAACCCTAAGGAGACGAATTCAATCAAAGAAGTATCACAAGACACACCCCAAACGAAGATATTAGAGCTGTAAGAAGGTCCTGCATGTATTTAATTCATTAAGTAGTTTTATTTTATTGTATTAGTATGCTTAATTCATCAAGATTGATGGGCTTGTGGCCACCATATTGCTCCTCTTAAAATTGCTTTCCCATCAATTAAAGTTTATATGATGATGTTTTTGGTGACTTGTATATGTGCATTGATAACCTTCGTGTTTAGTTGAGCTTTCTGAGCTACCATACCTGTTCCTCGCCTACTTATCTAGCGTCTAGAAGGTAAGATAGACACAAGTAATCATTAAGAGTTTACTCGCCTATATTTAGAATCCAACGAGACATATTAGATTACGATACTCATCATATAAAACTAGCAATAAAACAAGTGACAAGCTGCTTAACTATCAGGACAGGCCTTCTTCTACTTCTATTATCTATCTGTGTACGTGTTGCTATTCGTTGATTCATGATCTTTAGTTTAATTACTGTTTAATAAAACCAAACTGTGCCAGTCTCTCAGGCTGAACCCCTTTTCGTTAGATTAGACTGTAAAACTAACTTAGGATATTAAAATACTGATTAGGTTAACTAGATAATACGTTCCACTCTTAGTGATTGACACTCTACTTACCATTATATTTATACCGACCGGTTACAATGCTCGTTAGGTGTGTGTTTTTGATAAGTCGGCTAAATATAAATTTAAAACTTGAATAGGCATTAATACTGCTAAACCGCAACTACACATGACATGACCGCATCAAGTTTTTGGCGCCGCTGCCGGGGAGTGAATTGTTATTATTTGTTTATTTGATTAGATTTTTTTTTTTTTTTTTTTAAATTTTTTTAGGTTTATAGATTCTAACCACTAACATTGTTGTATATTAGTTAGATTGCATTTATTGTATAATTTGTATATTTATTGTTTTTGTGTGTGTGTTTTTATTTTTCTGTAATTTTTGTTTTTATTTATTTTCTTTATTTTTTCTACATAACTACTGTCGTTGTATTCTACTGATACAAATGATACGGCTCATCTATTTCTCAGATATGGCATATTGCGTTTTAACTTTTTATAAATACAACGCGTTTAATAATTCGAGTATGGCGCATGTATCCCCAAGATACAGCGTATTCTGTTTTTAATCAGAAAATTTTTCGAAACCCTAAACGACATACGACGCATCTGTTTCTACAGATACGGCGTATTATATATTTAATTAAAATCAATTTTTGAATTAATTAAATAGAAGCGACGCATTGATTTTTATCGATACGGCGCATTTACTGAATAAAAAATCTTGTATTTTGAAACGTAATGAAAATACGGCGCATTTAAATTCTTTATAAATATAACGATTTTTGATATTTAACCAGATACGGTGCATTCTAATTTAAAAGCGTCGTATTGATTTTAGGAATAAAAGTCTGATTTAATTTTAACGTAACTAGATACGGCGTATCCTTTTTCCAGGATACGGTGCATCGTCTGCAGATATTCCCGAACGGAGAAAATTCTAACTAACTTCCCTATACATTAGAGAGTTTTTACTTTGAGATCTACTTGTTTTATATTTCAGGAAAAATGTTTGATATTTTCCCCAGCTGGTTCGGAAGACCTCAAATGAACCTTACTATCGAAGAGTTCGCACAAATGATTGCGCAAGCAAGCGAAAGAGAACATTATGACGCAAAGAATTTTATTAATGAATTCAGGGCTAGTCACGAGCTGTTAATATAAGAACAAAGCAATATGATTAATGGATTGGCGATTGAAGTGCACAAATTGTCTAAAGGGATAGAGCTTTGTTGGAACAGATGTTGAAGAGAAACGGCGTAATGATCAAAGATGGGTAAGAGAAGTTAGTTGTGACTAGTTTGAGAATGAGGGTGCGCGACGCCTGCGACTCTTTCGATGATGCAAAATAGAAGCTGAACGTGAGTCTAACTTGAAGACTCTTGAATAAAGACAAGTGCTGACCGGGAGACAACCCGGATTTTTGTTTTATTTTTCTGTTTTCTGTCGAGTCTATTAGACCTGCAAAAGATGCGGCACATCCCCATCATAGGATGCGGCGTATCAACTGCACTGGTAATAGCCGTTTTATTTTTCTGTATTTTATTTTTAGACCTTAAAACTTTCTGTCAGTTCATTTAATGTGGCGCATCCCTGGTTAAGGATGTGACAAATTTATTCCTCATTCATATTTATTCCAGGCTCGATACGGCGCATCCTCTTCCATAGGATGCGGCGTATCGACTGACCTGATGATTTACAGTTTTATTTTTTAGGTTTAATTTTTACTAACTACTAATGAATTACACAAGTTGTAACCTTCTTAACTTAGGCGTGTTAAAGTTTTGGCGGTATAATAGATTCATGTACTTTCAGCGGAGACATCATTCATGGAGCTTTAACGCTTTTCATCCACAAGAAAGTAGATTTTGCTCATAAATGCATAATGGAGGATCAAACCGAGCAAATCTCAGGGGATTTTTTCCGTTCTAATTCTTTTATTTTCTAGTTTTTAACTTTTAATACAAACAACGAGGACGTTGTTTAACTTAAGTGGGGGGATGGAGAATTGGAACGCTTACTTGTCCGAAACTTTTCAAAATATGCTTAAAATGTGCTTAATATATCAAAATTTAAAATTTTAGCATGTTTTTGTTTAGGTCTAAATTACATCGCCGCACACATAACCTTATTTTTCCAAAAATTAAAAACTTTAGTGTGCCGGTGACTTGTAAACTTTAGAACTTGGCTTGTATACTATCCGAGACCACCATAATGAGTATTATTGATATAATTCGAGTGACTTGTCTAACTTGGTAAATTTCTAGGATTACACCCAAAAAGCCTATATAGTTAACCGTATAAACCCTTTTGTTACTCTCATTTTTCAAGTAAGATACCCCTAGAAAAACCCTCAGAGCCATTCTTTTCGTTTCTTACACCTTTGTTAAAATGTTTCGTTACACCCTTACACCTTAGCCTACCCTATAGATTAAAGTCTGTGGTTAGTTGCTGTTAGGAATACGTTTATTCATATGAAGACTCGGTCACCCCGAGTATAGTTTAGCATGTTGTAGCTCGTAGTATTTATCATATTAGTTAGAATGTAGTTTAGTATTAGTTAATATTTGTGGAGTCGGGTCGGGTCTTTACCCACTGTCAGCTCGCTCCACAGCCCGTTTCAGGGGGCGTTTCTATTGTAACTGTAAATACCCTTTCCCACCCAAGGGAAAGGGTTGGACCTTCATTTGCAATCTAACATTTCTCTATTTTTCTCTCAAGGTTCCATCTCCTTCTCTCTCTAACTTCTCTCACTAGTAATCTTTACAAACAATCATCCTAAACACATAATCATCCATGTTCCTACATTAGAGTATACTACAATTGGTATCAAGAGCCATGGTTCTATCCTAGGATTCATGGTGTGCTCGATTTTTAGTGTGGTTTTGGTGTTCTTGGATGGTTCGAACCTAGTTAGTAGTTTTCACACTAGTGTGATCTCGTTAGGTGTTGTTCTTGAGTGTTTACTTGTACTTTCGTATCTAGAAGTGTTGTAGGCATCGAGTGTAACTCTTGGTTAAGCAACATCATCACTCTTGTGGAGTTTGGAAGCAATTCGTGTGTCACTTCTTGCTAGCGAGTTGCTTATTCTTGGTAGAGAGTTGGCAGTTTATTGTAGCGAATTGAGGTTAGAGCTTTGGTGCTTTGCTATTTTGGGACTTTAAGGCAAAATGCTAGACAATGACGTTTCTGTCTTATTGGTCTAGCGAGTTGAGGAAGCCAGCGAGTTGGCATAGTTAGAGGTTTGATCTGTTTAGCGGGTTACTACTTCTAGCGAGTTGGTTTTGTCTTAGCGAGTTGCCTTAGCGTATACTGTTCCAGAGAGTTGAGGTTATTGCTCTAGCGAGTTGAGGTTGCTAGCGAGTTGGTGTATGCAGCGAGTTGATTAGTTCCAGCGGGTTAAGATTTCCAGCGTGTTGACTACTATAGCGAGTTGACGCACTTAGAGATTTGATCAGACTTTAGCGTGTTGATTCTATTCTAGTGAGTTGATAAGTTTCAGTGAGTTGACAAAGTTAGCGGTTTGTACTGTCTAGCGGGTTGACTACTTCAGTGAGTTGGCATAGGTTAAGGTTTCCAGCGAGTTGATTACCATAGTGTGTTGATCCTATCCAGCGGCATGGCAAGCACTTCCTCTGATGACATTCAGGCTGCAGGGTCGGATACTCGTCCTCTAATGCTGGACAGGACCGACTATGAATCATGGGCACAAAGGATTCGTCTTTACTGTTTAGGAAAGGAAAACGGGATTAACATCTTGAAGTCCATTGACGAAGGACCTTTTCAAATGGGCTTCACTAGAGACACGATTGAAGCTACTAATGATCAACCTGCTATAGTTGGTCCTGACAGACCTCGCACTTACAGTGAGTTATCTGAGGAAGAAAAGAAACGATATGATGCTGACAACAGAGCTTCGAACATTGTCATTCAAGGGCTTCCTAAAGATGTATACAAACTGATGAGGCGAAAAATGAACCGTTTTTAGGGGGTCATTTAAGCCCGGAATTGAATTTATTTGATCAAATATTGCCCTAAATCGTTCCTTTTGTGATTTTAGGTACTTTGGGAGTGAATTCTGGAAAAGAAAGCATTTTGGACGTTTTTGGAGCATAAAAGTGAAGAAAACGGCAAAGACTTAATTTTCCATGCTGAGAACAGTACCTGACGGCGTCAAGAAGGAAATTGTGACAGCGTCAGGAGTAAAATCCATGACGACCCAGTGAAAACCTGAAGGCGTCAAGAGAAGGGCGTCAAGAGTTATTTTGGTGACGGCCTGAAGATGGATTACACGTGACGGCGTCAAACCCAGATCTAGGCAGTCCGAGGAGTTTATTGGCGGCGAGATGACGGCGTCAGATATTTACTCTTGACGCCGTCACCTCACAAAATCTATATATACTTTTCTATTTTTCATTCATTAAGAGAGGAACTTGTGTGGAGAATACTAGGATCGAACCTAATAAACCCTAGGTCGTTTGTAACAGTATTTTCAAGGGTTTTCACCCCTTGAAACCTTTCATGTTCAATTAAGATAAGTCCTCTTTCAATTCATTCAATATGTCTATGTGTTGTTTGAATATATCTTATGCTTGCCTTGATTATAACATGCTAGGCTAGATCTTTCATGTGTTTGCTTAGATGTAATGAAACCTAGATGTTAATTATAGGTTGATTGCTTGTTTATAGTTGTAATGGATGAATGATTTCAATGTTAGGCTTTAGAAAACTGGCAGATACTATACTACAACGGTCAGGTACACCGCCTGGTGGGGGTTGTAAGCTTCTCGAGATCCCTCGAGAGGTAAAGCCTGGTGCAATTCCCACGCATCAAGTTTTTGGTGCCGTTGCCGGGGATCTTCCTATCTTACAAGGCAAAACAAATATACCCGGATCATCAAGCTTTTTAGGCAACTTGTTTTGAACGAAGGCGGTCCCATTTTTACCTAGTTTAAATTTCTCATATTTCTCTAGGAGGGCACTATAGTAGGGAGCACGGGCTAAGACATCAATGACGGGACGTTCAAGGTGAAGCTCCTTGAATTCATCATCAAGGTCTTGCGTAGGAGGTGTTTCAACTATGCTTTTGACCGGTTTTATATCGGGTGTTTTATTTGATTGGTCCTTTTGAAGAATTTGGTTTTGTTTGAAACACGTGCTTGTTGATTTAACCGAGTAGTATTGCGGACAAGAAGTGGGTGACGAAACTGATGATACGGAATTAATGTTTAGTTTCGGGTTCTTGACCGTGTCGCTTTGGAGTGCTCCCATTTCTCTGTCATTGAGAACTTTCAACAATGTGTCAATTTTGGTGGTCATCTCGCTTTGCTTTTTTTTTTTTTTTTTGAAATCGGCTTCAAACTTAGATATGCGAGCTTCTTGAGATGCCATGAACTTGGACATCAATCCTTCAAGATTGCTGGTACTACCATAGTTGTTAGAAGGATTGTTGTTGAAAGTACGGTTGGAGGGTGGACCGTTGGGTTGGTAACGATTAGGCGGATTGGAAGAATTGGTTTGGTTTTGTTTCCACCTAAGGTTTGGGTGATTTTTCCAAGAAGGGTTGTAGGAATCACCATAAGGGTTCGGATCGGGTTTGAAAGTGTACCACTTATCTCCCGCTTCGTCGGTACGCGAGGATGCGTAGTCCGCAAAAGCTGTTCCGGGGAGTTCCATACAATCACGAGTGTCATGGGGACCACTACATAATTCGCATGAAAAAGTGATTTTGTTCACTTGGCTTGAAGGCTTTGGAGTTTCGTAAAATTTCATGAGAAACTTGACTTGGTCCTCAAGTTCCATGACCTACGGTCGGGAGTGCTAGAATTGTTCGAAGGCAAAGATATTGCCTTGACCGTTTTGTTCAAATCACGGGGATCATTCCAACTTTCGTTGTCATAGAGAGCAAGATCTTCTATGAGTTCCCATGATTCTTCCGCACTTAGATCACGTAGCTTGCCACCGGCCGATTGGTCAATGGTTCGCCTTGTGGAGAGATCGATATGGTCATAGAAGATTTGGACTTGGAGCCAAAGATCTATGCCATGATGAGGGACTTTTTGGAGTAAGTCCTTGAAACGAGTCCATGCTTCATATAGAGTTTCACCTTGACGTTGTTGGAACATCAAGATATCATTTCTAAGCTTGGTAGTTCTCCCCGGGGGGAAAAATTGAGCAAGGAAACGAGTGGTGAGATCATCCCATGAGGTGATGGATCCCGCGGGTAAACGCTCAAGCCATTGACTAGCTTGATCACGTAGAGAGAATTGGAATAGACGTAATCGGGTTGTCTCTCTAGTTGCAACATCTAGGTCTATGGAATCTACGATTTTAAGGAAGTCCTTGAGATGTTGATTTGGATCTTCGGAACGAAGTCCGTGGAAGGCACATCCGCTTTGCACCAACCGGATGGTGTCGGATCGCAAGGGAGACGCATTGGATCATTGGGTGAGCTCAATAGTGTTTCAATAGCCTTGGTGGCTAGGTAGGGAATACTCTCCTAGGGTTCGGGGCCTAAGAGGTTGGTTAGCTAGTGGTGGGTTTTGTGGGTGGTCTTGTTGTGGTGGGTTGATGGGTTCAAAGATGTTACCACCTTCCATGATGTCGGAAAACCTAAAAAATAAAAATAAAACCTTACTAGAAAGGAATCTAGCAAGTAGATCTAATAAAAAGAAATTCTAACCTAGACAATAACTATTCCCCGGCAACGTTATAATATAAGCTCAAGCCTTCTATTATCGAACCCCCTACGCTGGAACTTAAGGAACTCCCTAGCCATTTAGAGTACGCTTTCCTTCAGGGAGAGGACCAGCTGCCGGTAATCATAAACTCTTCCCTCGAACATGAACAAAAAGGTAAGCTCTTAGAAGTCCTAAAGAAATATAAGGGAGTTCTTGCATGGAGTGTAGCCGACATTAAGGGGATTGACTCAACTTTTTGCACACATAAGATTCTCATGGAAGAAGATTATAAACCTACCGTGCAACCCCAGAGGCGGGTGAATCCCAACATTAAGGAAGTTGTGAAGAAAGAAGTCATTAAACTCCTGGATGCAGGATTGATTTACCCAATCTCGGACAGCCCGTGGGTTAGTCCTGTAAAAGTTGTACCAAAGAAGGGAGGAATGACTGTGGTTAAGAACGACAAGGGTGAGATGGTACCCCAGAGAACGGTTACTGGCTGGCGGGTATGCATCGATTATAGAAAGCTCAATGATGCCACAAGGAAAGATCACTTTCCCTTACCATTCATTGACCAAATGTTGGAGAGATTGTCTGGGCACGAGTACTATTGTTTCTTGGATGGATTCTCAAGATATTTTCAAATCCCCATAGCACCTGAGGACCAAGAAAAGACCACGTTTACTTGCCCTTATGGAACGTTCGCCTACAAAAGAATGCCTTTTGGGCTGTGTAATGCCCTCGCCACTTTTCAACGATGCATGACCGCGATCTTTCACGAACTTATGGAAGACAGCATGGAAGTTTTCATGGATGACTTTTCGGTCTTCGGGAACTCTTTCGACCGCTGTCTTGCTAATCTAGAAAAAATGCTTAAATGCTGTGAGGAAACAAACTTGGTGTTAAACTGGGAAAAATGTCATTTCATGGTAAAAGAAGGGATTGTGTTAGGACATAAGATCTCAGGGAATGGGATAGAGGTGGACCAAACTAAAGTTGAAGCTATATCTAAGTTACCATATCCCACGACTGTTAAGGCAATACGCAACTTCTTGGGGCACGCCGGGTTCTATCGGAGATTCATCAAAGATTTCTCCAAAATAGCTCGGCCAATGACTCAATTGCTAATGAAGGATGCTCCTTTCGATTTCTCTCAAGAATGCAAGGATGCATTCGATCTCCTGAAAAAAGAGCTCACACAAGCTCCAATCATGATTACACCCAACTGGGAGTTACCGTTTGAAATCATGTGCGATGCTAGTGATTTCGCTGTCGGGGCTGTATTAGGCCAACGACGAGACAAGTTATTCCAACCTATTTACTACGCTAGCAAAACCATGAATCCTGCTCAAGAGAATTACTCTACCACCGAAAAAGAATTGTTAGCCGTGGTGTTCGCGTTCGAAAAATTCCGTCAATATCTTGTCCTTTCAAAGACAGTCGTTTTCACCGATCACTCGGCTCTTCGATATCTTTTTGCTAAGCAAGATGCTAAGCCACGACTAATTTGGTGGATCTTTTTGTTACAAGAATTTGATGTTGAGATTCGTGATAAAAGGGGGGCAGAAAATCTGGCCGCAGATCATCTATCTCGTCTTGAAAATCCCTTGGATGAGCACGATAGAAGTGAGATTCGGGATTCATTTCCTGACGAACAACTCATGTCAATGACAGATTCTGAGGCTTGGTACGCCGATTTTGCCAACTACCTCGCAAGCAGACTTATTCCAGAACACATGACTAGATACGAAAGGAAAAGGTTCTTTTCCTAACTAAAATACTACTTCTGGGATGAACCATTTTTATTCCGAAGGTGTCCCGATCAAATAATCAAACGTTGTGTTTCGGAAAGTGAGGTAGTAAAAATCATGAAAGAATGTCACTCTGGCCCCTTTGGAGGCCATCATGGGATAAGCACAACCGCCCGAAAGATTTTCGACACTGGATTCTATTGGCCCACAATTTTCCGGGATGTCAAAGAAATGGTACAAGCATGTGATGCATGTCAACGGGCTGGGAACATATCACATAGAGATGAAGCACCTCAGAATTTTATACAAGTATGTGAGGTTTTCGATGTCTGGGGAATTGACTTCATGGGACCCTTTCCATCTTCAGGGGGAATGAATACATTTTAGTTGCCATCGATTATGTTTCAAAATGGGTAGAGGCACAAACCCTTAGGACCAACGATGCCAGGGTGGTTATTCATTTCCTGAAAAAGCTTTTCGCTAGGTTCGAGATTCCTAAAGCCCTCATCAGTGATAGGGGAACCCACTTTTGCAATGCGCAAATGGAAAAGGTCATGAGGAGGTATGGGGTATCCCATCGATTCTCCACCGCCTATCATCCACAGACCAATGGCCAGGTCGAAAACACAAACATGGCTATTAAAAGAATACTAGAAAAAATGGTTAGTCAGAATAGAAAAGACTGGTCATTTAAACTCGACGAGGCCTTATGGGCATTCCGAACCGCCTACAAGACACCTATTGGAACAACCCTGTTCCGCATGGTGTATGGTAAGGCATGTCACCTGCCGGTAGAATTAGAACATAAGGCTTATTGGGCGCTTAAGGCATGTAATTTAGATTATACAATTTCCGGAACAAATAGGTTTTTGCAACTATACGAACTTGATGAGCTAAGACTAGAAGCGTATGAGTCTTCCCTCACCTATAAAGAGAGGGCAAAAAGATGGCATGACCAACGGATTAAGAAACCTAAGGAATTTTCAGAAGGGGACAAAGTCCTATTATACAACTCTCGGTTATGGTTATTTCCAGGAAAACTAAAGTCTAGATGGTATGGGCTATTTACGGTGAAAAGTTCCTCTAAAACTGGAGCTGTTGTGTTACTAGTCGATGAAGGTAGAGAATTTACTGTCAACATACAACGTGTAAAACATTATCAAGAAAATGGTAATGAAATGATTAGTGAGGAGGATGTAACGTTTGATGATGAGGTCACGTAGTAACCCATGACCTTGAGTCTAGCTACAAGACTCGTAAATAAAGAAAAGCGCTTCTTGGGAGGTAACCCATGTTTTGTGTGATTTTTATTTTTGTTTGATTGTTATTTGTTTCCGTATGCATGCTTTATTTTTATTATTGGTAGATCATGTTATAAACTGAAATGGTGAAAATACTTTACTTTGTTGTTTGGCTTAGTCTTAACTTCATCTAAAGGTATTTCGCAAAAGATAAGTGTAAGGCGAAACCCCAAATGTGTTTTTGAGAAACAAAACCGATCATGATTCTCCACAATATTAAGTGAACATGTATATTTGTATTTGTTAGAGTCAAATGCTTGTATCGTGTCATAATGATGTTTTGCAGGATTTTCCAGGAAGTAGGACGAAGTTTTTCCAGAAATTTTCGCTTGAGTTTGTTTGTTTGATAGTAGATGTGTAATAAAACTATGAGAAATACTTGTTAGTGTAATTTTAGCGCCAAATTTAAATTTTTTTACAACATTTAGGATTGAAACATTAGCCATAGCAAGCGTCTCATGGATAGGAGATTGTATGACTAGCACAAAACCGTACCATTCAGAAAACTTTTTCCACCCAAATATGTGAGGTTCGCCTTTAGATTTGATAGGAAAAACATTTACTATTAGTGCTTATGAGTGTACCGGTAGCATTTGGATTCTAGAACTTGCGTTAGTGATGCATCCCGAGACCGCTAGTGAGACTACGTTCGTGTAGTAGGATTTACTACATGATAAGAGGCATTAGGATCACCCTTGTGTTAAACCCGTATCATAATTACTTGACCATTTAAGTCATATTACTTGGCTAGTTAAGTGAATTAATTTTTCCCACACCTTAGCGTTGTACTCATTTTTAGTACACGAAACCCCTAGTACACCCCTCCGAGCCTATCTTTTCGTTTCTAACTTTAAGCATTTTACTTAAAGGAAGAAGTTGTTACACCCCACTTAAATGTACACCCAAATCGCCTTAGCCTTCCGTGTATGCACTCATCTTTAGTGCATTATTGTTATTTGTTAAACCTTTAGTTAATTATCTAATTGATTACATGGTTGCTAAGTCGAATCATATCCTTGTACATATTGTATTAGGACGATTGTGACTCATGGGTAAAGTACTTATTTTATAGAGTAATGAGGAAGAACATCATATTATTACCCCCATATGTACGTTAATCTTAAAAGTACTCCAAGTGTTTTGATTATCTTAATTTGAGTCATTAGAATAGCTTATTGTAAAGTATGTAAAAATTCAAGTGATTTTAGGGCGAAAAATGAACCGTTTTTAGGGGGTCATTTAAGCCAGGAATTGAATTTATTTGATCAAATATTGCCCTAAATCGTTCCTTTTGTGATTTTAGGTACTTTGGGAGTGAAATCTGGAAAAGGAAGCATTTTGGACGTTTTTGGAGCATGAAAGTGAAGAAAACAGCAAAGACTTAATTTTTCATGCTGAGAACAGTACCTGACGGCGTCAAGAAGGAAATTGTGACGGCGTTAGGAGTAAAATCCATGATGACCCAGTGAAAACCTGAAGGCGTCAAGAGAAGGGCGTCAAGAGTTATTTTGGTGACGGCCTGAAGATGGATTACACGTGACGGCGTCAAACCCAGATCTAGGCAGTCCGAGGAGTTTATTGGTAGCGAGATGACGGCGTCAGACATTTACTCTTGACGCCGTCACCTCACAAAATCTATATATACTTTTCTATTTTTCATTCATTAAGGGAGGAACTTGTGTGGAGAATACTAGGGTCGAACCTAATAAACCCTAGGTCGTTTGTAACAGTATTTTCAAGGGTTTTCACCCCTTGAAACCTTTCATGTTCAATTAAGATAAGTCCTCTTTCAATTCATTCAATATGTCTATGTGTTGTTTGAATATATCTTATGCTTGTCTTGATTATAACATGCTAGGCTAGATCTTTCATGTGTTTGCTTAGATGTAATGAAACCTAGATGTTAATTATAGGTTGATTGCTTGTTTATAGTTGTAATGGATGAATGATTTCAATGTTAGGCTTAAGAAAACTGGCAGATCTCCATTGTGTAACTTGCTTGAACGTCTTAAGAAACATGAACCGATGTGTACTAGGTTTTTATAATTGTATTTAATGCATAAGCAAATTCTAGTGATCCCATGTTAGGAGCTTCTTAGCCGGCTCGACATAGGAGTGAAGTAGGCGCTTATAGGATTGGGGAAGTAAGTACGCCACCCCATGAATGGTATTAAGGAATACAATCCGTCATCCACGCAACTGTAACATGTAATTAACCTGTAAAAGATATCTAGAGAGTAGTGAAATCTAAGTAAACACAATTCTCCCATATATTGCTCACACCTCTAGTTAAATTAGTTTATTTTCATTTTTAGTATTTTATTTTGATTGCATCTTTAATCATTGGGTTAGTTGACTAGCAACTAATTCCGCCCACTCCTTCAAAAACCGAGATTTTTATTTGCTTTTCATAAAATATAAAAACACAAAAAAAATCATCCCTCATCTCTAGACCTAGTCTTTAGGTTTTCTAATCCTAGCGACACTATTCCCAAGTTGAACGATCAATCCCCCGGTACTTGTCACTATACTATACTACAACGATCAGGTACACTACCTGGTGGGGGTTGTAAGCTTCTCGAGATCCCTCGAGAGGTAAAGCCTGGTGCAATTCCCACGCATCAAGTTTTTGATTACACATTCACTATCAAACAAAACAAAAACGAAGTGGAGTAATAGTTTCTAATATACCCTTCCTACACTTAAACCGAACATTTAGGAGTGAAAATGGGACCGCCTTCGTTCAAAACAAGTTGCCTAAAAAGCTTGATGATCTGGGTATATTTGTTTTGCCTTGTAAGATAGGAAGATCCGAAGCTTTCGACACACTAGCCGATTTAGGGTCAAGCCTCAACTTGATTCCCTTATCCCTTTTCACCACTCTCAAGCTAGGAAAGTTAGAGGAGACGGAGGTATTAATTGGTCTAGCGGATGGGAGTATTGCCCACCCGGTTGGGATGATTAAGGATGTAGTTGTTCACGTAGGGAAGTTAACTATCTTAGTGGATTTTCACGTCCTAGACTTGGTTAGTGACACTACATGCCCATTGTTAGTTGGAAGAGGATTTTTAGCTACCGCTAGCGCCATGATAGATTGTAAGGAGTCTAAGATAGCGGTAGGTGAGGGCGATACTTGGTCGGTATATGATGTTAAGAAACATAGCTATGATTGTGAGGATGAACCGACACCACATTGGGTAGAGATGAATAGGAGACCATCTAGATATGGACCTTGGATAGAAAGAAACTTTATAGGACCTCAACGCCCATTCTATCTAGAAAAATATTTCATCGATAAGACACATTCAGTGGAACAACTCATAGCTAGAGAAGAAGAGCTAGACCCTTTTGAGGACCCCCTAGTCTTTAGGAAAATGATTGAGTTCTTAAGCGTAATGCCTATTAACATAGAGATGAACAAGTGGAAGAGAGAGGGGGATAAGTGTAAATGGAGGTGGGACAAGCCACCTAAGGAAGGTGACGGATCATGGCATATGAAGATGATTTTGTATGATCCAGATGGAGAAAAGTTTGAAAGGTTATACTGTACTAAGAAAACCGATAGGAAGTTGAAACCTAAGTTTGATCCCAAAGATGTCCTCAATGAGGAACTCACCCGTATCACGTAGTAACCCATGACCTTGAGTCTAGCTACAAGACTCGTAAATAAAGAAAAGCGCTTCTTGGGAGGCAACCCATGTTTTGTGTGATTTTTATTTTTGTTTGATTATTATTTGTTTCCATATGCATGCTTTATTTTTATTGTTGGTAGATCATGTTTCAAACTAAAATGGTGAAAATACTTTACTTTGTTGTTTGGCCTAGTCTTAACTTCATCCAATGGTATTTCGCAAAAGATAAGTGTAAGGGGAAACCCCAAATATGTTTTTAAGAAACAAACTCGATCATGATTCTCCACAATATTAAGTAAGCATGTATATTCGTATTTGTTAGAGTCAAATACTTGTATTGAGTCATAATGATGATTTGCAGGATTTTCCAGGAAATAGGACGAAGTTTTTTCCAGAAATTATACGGAAACTTAACATAAGAATTTCTGCAGGTCACTTATCACGGCGTCAGGAAGAAACTCCTGACGGCGTCACGTGTAAAATTCTGGAAATTTTACCAGTTTTGTTTTTCTAACGGAATCTTAAAGTTTTTGTTAAATCTTTAGTTTTATAATCTCCAGGAAATCTGCAAACATCAATCCACAAGCATTATATCTTACTTTGTTTTCTAGGATTAGTTAGGATATATAGATTGCCGCCGATTTTACGCGAGGTTGCCTTGTCTGTTTTCTCAGGTTTAACAGGTTATATATGACAAGAAGATGATTTATATTCTGGAAGGGAAGCTTTGACTGTTCATTTTCTTGGAGGAAGATCTAACCTGGACACCTTATTATCCATACCGAGCGAATTAGGGGAGTATTTGATTTCATTCGTTTTACTTATTTTACTTTTACATTCTTTACTTGAACATTGGGGACAATGTTCATCTTAAGTGTAAGGGGAGGGTAAAATGATGATACCTTACAGATACACTTTCGCTTGAGTTTGTTTGTTTGAGAGTAGATGTGTAATAAAACTATGAGAAATACTTGTTAGTGTAATTTTAGCGCCAAATTTAATTTTTTTTACAACATTTAGGAGTGAAACTTTAGCCATAGCAAGCGTCTCATGGATAGGAGATTGTATGACTAGCACAAAACCGTACCATTCAGATAAATTTTCCACCCAAATATGTGAGGTTCGCCTTTAGATTTGATAGGAAAAACATTTACTATTAGTGCTTATGAGTGTACCAGTAGCATTTAGATTATAGAACTTGCGTTAGTGATGCATCCCGAGACCGCTAGTGAGACTACATTCGTGTAGTAGGATTTACTACATGATAAGAGGCATTAGGATCACCCTTGTGTTAAACCCGTATCATAATTACTTGACCATTTAAGTCATATTACTTGGCTAGTTAAGTCAACTAATTTTTCCCACACCTTAGCGTTGTACTCATTTTTAGTACACGAAACCCCTAGTACACCCCTTCGAGCCTATCTTTTCATTTCTAACTTTAAGCATTTTACTTAAAGGAAGAATTTGTTACACCCCACTTAAATGTACACCCAAATCGCCTTAGCCTTCCGTGTATGCACTCATCTTTAGTGCATTATTGTTATTTGTTAAACCCTTAGTTAATTATCTAATTGATTACCTGGTTGCTAAGTCGAGTCATATCCTTGTACATATTGTTTTGGGACGATTGGGACTCATGGGTAAAGTTCTTATTTATGGAATAATGGGGAAGAACATCATTTTATTACCCCCATATGTACGTTAATCTTAAAAGTACTCCAAGTGTTTTGATTATCTTAATTCGAGTCATTAGAATAGCTTATTGTAAAGTATGTAAAAATTCAAGTGTAAGGGGAATGTACATTTCCTATGATGTATTATTTTGGATGGTAGGGTAAGAGTGTATGCAAAAAAAAAAAAAAAAAAAAAAAAAAAAAAAAAAAATCGAAAAAAATATTAAGAAAAAAGAGAGAGAGAAAAAAAGCATACGGACTACCATTTCGTTTCATTCTATGTTTGTTTTATGTTTTTGTTATTTTTGATTTATTAGCTTAAGTCAAGTCTAGTCTGGACTTAGCAACGCCATATTGTACATGTAATTAACCAAGATAATTAACTCGCCACCAGTAAAGACTGCCTATATCCAACAAAACCGTGTATTCCATATCCCTACACCTAACTTTACAACCCTTTAAAAGACCTCTTTGATAGTTTATCCTAGGTGCTTACGCCATGTGGTGGAGGTTTGATCCTTTCCCAAGCCTATGGTAATCTATTTTGCTATGACAGGTAGTGAGAGATGTTTTCCATTTCCATATTGTGATATTACTTTATTACACCCGAGAGATGTGAGTATCTAAACACTATTTGTGAGGTGCTAGTGTATGACCTCCGTGCTTGTCTTTGGTCTTTAGTGGAACGATTATTTGTTGTAATTACTTATATATTAGTGTTAAATGACCCCTAACTTGTATTTTGATTAGAATAAAAGCGCATTTGCTTGAGGACAAGCAAATCTCAAGTGTAAGGGTATATGATGAGGCAAAAAATGAACCGTTTTTAGGGGGTCATTTAAGCCAGGAATTGAATTTATTTGATCAAATATTGCCTAAATCGTTCCTTTTGTGATTTTAGGTACTTTGGGAATGAAATCTGGAAAAGGAAGCATTTTGGACGTTTTTGGAGCATAAAAGTGAAGAAAACGACAAAGACTTAATTTTCCATGCTGAGAACAGTACCTGATGGCGTAAAGAAGGAAATTGTGACGGCGTCAGGAGTAAAATCCATGACGACCCAGTGAAAACCTGAAGGCATAAAGAGAAGGGTGTCAAGAGTTATTTTGGTGACGGCCTGAAGATGGATTACACGTGACGGCGTCAAACCCAGATCTAGGCAGTCCGAGGAGTTTATTGGCGGCAAGATGACGGCGTCAGACATTTACTCTTGACGCCGTCACCTCACAAAATCTATATATACTTTTCTATTTTTCATTCATTAAGGGAGGAACTTGTGTGGAGAATACTAGGGTCGAACCTAATAAACCCTAGGTCGTTTGTAATAGTTTTTTCAAGGGTTTTCACCCCTTGAAACCTTTCATGTTCAATTAAGATAAGTCCTCTTTCAATTCATTCAATATGTCTATGTGTTGTTTGAATATATATTATGCTTGTCTTGATTATAACATGCTAGGCTAGATCTTTCATGTGTTTGCTTAGATGTAATGAAACCTAGATGTTAATTATAGGTTGATTGCTTGTTTATAGTTGTAATGGATGAATAATTTCAATGTTAGGCTTTAGAAAACTGGCAGATCTCCATTGTGTAACTTGCTTGAACGTTTTAAGAAACATGAACCGATGTGTACTAGGTTTTTATGATTATATTTAATGCATAAGCAAATTCTAGTGATCCCATGTTAGGAGCTTCTTAGCCGGCTCGACATAGGAGTGAAGTAGGCGCTTATAGGATTGGGGAAGTAAGTACACCACCCCATGAGTGGTATTAAGGAATACAATCCGTCATCCACGCAACTGTAACAAGTAATTAACCTTTAAAAGATATCTAGGGAGTAGTGAAATCTAAGTAGACACAATTCTCCCATATATTGCTCACACCACTATCTTAATTTAGTTTATTTTCATTTTTGTTATTTTATTTTGATTGCATCTTAGTTATTGGGTTAGTTGACTAGCAACTAATTCCGCCCACTCCTTCAAAAACCGAGATTTTACTTGCTTTCATAAAAAATATAAAAATACAAAAAGAATCATCCCTCATCTCTAGACCTAGTCTTGGGGTTTTCTAATCCTAGCGACACTATTCCCAAGTTGAATGATCAATCCCCCGATACTTGTCACTGTACTATACTACAACGATCAGGTACACTGCCTGGTGGGGGTTGTAAGCTTCTCGAGATCCCTCGAGAGGTAAAGCCTGGTGCAATTCCCACGCATAAAGAAAGGTGATCCTAAGAATGCTAAGATACCATGTATGATTGGGTATAAACATAATGACAATGCTTACATTGATTTTAAATCCCCAATCAACATTATGTCCTTAAGTGTCTATAATGATATTGTGAAAACAAGACTTGGACCTAGAAGAGACCCCAAATACCCCAGTGGAGTTTGTAACTTTGTCGGGAGAGTTAAAGGTCTACATGTTTTTGTTGGGAACTTCACTTATATCACTGACTTTATGGTTGTTGAAGACTTAGCTAGTGTTATTGATTGTCGCTTATCCCATGTTGTGTTTGGTAAACCATTTGTGGAAGATTCCAAGTTAGAATATGATGAGATAGAAGGGACAATCCGATTTGCTAGTGACACCGATAGGATCATGTATAGGATGCCTAATAGAATGAAAGAATTTCGTTTTGTGCCCCGATTTGACATGGATAACATTGGTGCTTTCGAGGACATTAATGAAGAGGATAAGAAAAAGGGCATGGATTATGTATGGGAAAAGAAGAGTCTTTTCTACAAAGATTGCTTGACTCTAGGACCGAAGTATAAAGTCGATAAGGAATTTGCCAATAGAGTTATAGGAGCAATTGAGAAAAAGGTGGTTTGTCTCTATAAAGAACATTTACAATCAGAGAGTGAGACCAACGATGAGGTCACGTAGTAACCCATGACCTTGAGTCTAGCTACAAGACTCGTAAATAAAGAAAAGCGCTTCTTGGGAGGCAACCCATGTTTTGTGTGATTTTTATTTTTGTTTGATTATTATTTGTTTCCGTATGCATGCTTTATTTTTATTGTTGGTAGATCATGTTTCAAACTAAAATGGTGAAAATACTTTACTTTGTTGTTTGGCCTAGTCTTAACTTCATCCAAAGGTATTTCGCAAAAGATAAGTGTAAGGGGAAACCCCAAATATGTTTTTGAGAAACAAAACCGATCATGATTCTCCACAATATTAAGTGAACATGTATATTCGTATTTGTTAGAGTCAAATGCTTGTATCAAGTCATAATGATGTTTTGCAGGGTTTTCCAGGAAGTAGGACGAAGTTTTTCCAGAAATTTTCCGGAAACTTAACATAAGAATTTCTGCAGGTCACTTCTGACAGCGTCAGGAAGTAACACCTGACGGCGTCACGTGTAAAATTCTGGAAATTTTACCAGTTTTGTTTTTCTAACGGAATCTTAAAGTTTTTGTTAAATCTTTAGTTTTATAATCTCTAGGAAATCTGCAAACATCATTCCACAAGCATTATATCTTACTTTGTTTTCTAGGATTTGTTAGGATATATAGATTGCCGCCGATTTTACACGAGGTTGCCTTGTCTGTTTTCTCAGGTTTAATAGGTTATATATGACAAGAAGATGATTTATATTCTGTAAGGGAAGCTTTGACTGTTCATTTTCTTGGAGGAAGATCTAACCCGGCCACCTTATTATCCATACCGAGCGAATTAGGGGAGTATTTGATTTCATTCGTTTTACTTATTTCACTTTTACATTCTTTACTTGAACATTGGGGACAATGTTCATCTTAAGTGTAAGGGGAGGGTAAAATGATGATACCTTACAGATACACTTTCGCTTGAGTTTGTTTGTTTGATAGTAGATGTGTAATAAAACTATGAGAAATACTTGTTAGTGTAATTTTAGCGCCAAATTTAAATTTTTTTACAACATTTAGGAGTGAAACTTTAGCCATAGCAAGCGTCTCATGGATAGGAGATTGTATGACTAGCACAAAACTGTACCATTCAGAAAAATTTTCCACCCAAATATGTGAGGTTCGCCTTTAGATTTGATAGGAAAAGCATTTACTATTAGTGCTTATGAGTGTACCAGTAGCATTTAGATTCTAGAACTTGCGTTAGTGATGCATCCCGAGACCGCTAGTGAGACTACATTCGTGTAGTAGGATTTACTACATGATAAGAGGCATTATGATCACCCTTGTGTTAAACCCGTATCATAATTACTTGACCATTTAAGTCATATTACTTGGCTAGTTAAGTCAACTAATTTTTCCCACACCTTAGCGTTGTACTCATTTTTAGTACACGAAACCCCTAGTACACCCTCCGAGCCTATCTTTTCATTTCTAACTTTAAGAATTTTACTCAAAGGAAGAATTTGTTACACCCCACTTAAATGTACACCTAAATCGCCTTAGCCTTCCGTGTATGCACCCATATTTAGTGCATTATTGTTATTTGTTAAACCCTTAGTTAATTATCTAATTGATTAAATGGTTGCTAAGTCGAGTCATATCCTTGTACATATTGTTTTGGGACGATTGGGACTCAAGGGTAAAGTACTTATTTATGGAATAATGGGGAAGAACATCATTTTATTACCCCCATATGTACGTTAATCTTAAAAGTACTCCAAGTGTTTTGATTATCTTAATTCGAGTCATTAGAATAGCTTATTGTAAAGTATGTAAAGTTTCAAGTGTAAGGGGAATGTACATTCCCTATGATGTATTATTTTGGATGGTAGGGTAAGAGTGTATGAAAAAAAAAAGAGAGAAAAAAAAGCACACGGACTACCATCCCGTTTCATTCTATGTTTGTTTTAAGTTTTTGTTATTAGCTTAAGTCGAGTCTAGTCTTGGCTTAGCAACACCATATTGTACATGTAATTAACCAAGATGATTAACTCGCCACCAGTAAAGACTGCCTATATCCAAGAAAACCATGTATTCCATATCCCTACACCTAACGTCACAACCCTTTAAATGACCTCTTTGATAGTTTATCCTAGGTGCTTACGCCATGTGGTGTAGGTTTGATCATTTCCCAAGCCTATGGTAATCTATTTTGCTATGACAGGTTGTGAGAGATGTTTTCCATTTCCATATTGTGATATTACTTTATTACACCCGAGAGATGTGAGTATCTAAACACTATTTGTGAGGTGCTAGTGTATGACCTCCGTGCTTGTCTTTGGTCTTTAGTGGCACGATTATTTATTGTAAATACTTTTATATTAGTATTAAATGACCCCTAACTTGTATTTTGATTAGAATAAAAGCTCATTTGCTTGAGGACAAGCAAATCTCAAGTGTAAGGGTATATGATGAGGCGAAAAATGAACCGTTTTTAGGGGGTCATTTAAGCCCAGAATTGAATTTATTTGATCAAATATTGCCCTAAATCGTTCCTTTTGTGATTTTAGGTACTTTGAGAGTGAATTCTGGAAAAGGAAGCATTTTGGACATTTTTGGAGCATAAAAGTGAAGAAAACAGCAAAGACTTAATTTTTCATGCTGAGAACAGTAACTGACGGCGTCAAGAAGGAAATTGTGATGGCGTCAGGAGTGAAATCCATGACGACCCAGTGAAAACCTGAAGGCGTCAAGAGAAGGGCATCAAGAGTTATTTTGGTGACGGCCTTCAGATGGATTACACGTGACGGCGTCAAACCCAGATCTAGGCAGTCCGAGGAGTTTATTGGCGGCGAGATGACGGCGTCAGACATTTACTCTTGACGCCGTCACCTCACAAAATCTATATATACTTTTCTATTTTTCATTCATTAAGAGAGGAACTTGTGTGGAGAATACTAGGGTCGAACCTAATAAACCCGAGTCGTTTGTAACATTATTTTCAAGGGTTTTCACCCCTTGAAACCTTTCATGTTCAATTAAGATAAGTCCTCTTTCAATTCATTCAATATGTCTATGTGTTGTTTGAATATATCTTATGCTTGTCTTGATTATAACATGCTAGGCTAGATCTTTCATGTGTTTGCTTAGATGTAATGAAACCTAGATGTTAATTATAGGTTGATTGCTTGTTTATAGTTGTAATGAATGAATGATTTCAATGTTAGGCTTAAGAAAACTGGCAGATCTCCATTGTGTAACTTGCTTGAACGTCTTAAGAAACATGAACCGATGTGTACTAGGTTTTTATGATTGTATTTAATGCATAAGCAAATTCTAGTGATCCCATGTTAGGAGCTTCTTAGCCGGCTCGACATAGGAGTGAAGTAGGCGCTTATAGGATTGGGGAAGTAAGTACGCCACCCCATGAATGGTATTAAGGAATACAATCCGTCATCCATGCAACTGTAACAAGTAATTAACCTGTAAAAGATATCTAGGGAGTAGTGAAATCTAAGGAGACACAATTCTCCATATATTGCTCACACTACTATCTTAATTTAGTTTATTTTCATTTTTGTTATTTTATTTTGATTGCATCTTAGTTATTGAGTTAGTTGACTAGCAACTAATTCCGCCCACCCCTTCAAAAACCGAGATTTTACTTGCTTTCATAAAAAATATAAAAATACAAAAAGAATCATCCCTCATCTCTTGACCTAGTCTTGAGGTTTTCTAATCCCAGCGACACTATTCCCAAGTTGAACGATCAATCCCCTAGTACTTGTCACTATACTATACTACAACGATCAGGTACACTGCCTGGTGGGGGTTGTAAGCTTCTCGAGATCCCTCGAGAGGTAAAGCCTCGTGTAATTCTCACGCATCACAAACTTATCAACTACAACACAGAAGCCAAAGCAGTTTGGGATAATGTGAAAATGCTCCTTGCAGGATCTGAATTAACCAAAGAAGATCGTGAGTCTCAGCTATATGATGAATTTGAGCATTTCAAAATGAATCCAGGTGAAATTATCACTGATTATTATGTGAGATTTCACAAGCTGGTCAATGATATGAGAATCATCAAGATGACAATGCCTAACATTCAGCTTAACTCCAAATTCGTGAACAACATGGCACCCGAATGGGATAGGTTTGTTACGGCTGTTAAACTCAACAAAGGTCTCAGGGACACCAATCATGAACAACTCTATGCTTATCTCCAACAACATGAAAAGCATGCTGTTTATGATCGGTTAATGCTGGAAAAACTAAATCCTTCATCAACAAATGACTCTCTTGCTTTCTTCTCAAATGTTCAGCAGCTTAATCAAACCTCAATTGATCCACCTCAACCACAACACCCTTCATCAAGGTCCACTAACATAACTGGACAAGTATCAACTCAGTCAACATCTGCCTTAAACACCCATCTGGACTCTGGGTACTCCCACACTGACATGATGATTGATAATCTTTCCAACCAAGTTTCATTATCGGTTCAACAATTCAAGGCAGCTCTTCCATCTATCAATAGCCAACTTCGGACTCCATCCAATCCTCGTACTCAGGCAGTCATAGAGGATGGTAGAGTTGTGGTGCAAAATGTGCAAGAAAGGTAGAATTTGAATCAAAGAAATGCTGGTATAGGGAATGGGACTTATAGAGTCGGTAATGCTCTTCAAGAGCAAGCCAGGCAACCTAAGTGCTACAACTGTGGAGGAATGGGACACATAGCTAGGAACTGCACTCAACCAAAGCGTCCACAAAACTCAAAATATTTCAAAGACAAGATGTTGCTAATGCAGGCACAAGAAAATAGGACTGTTTTGGATGAAGAAGCATTACTCTTTCTGGCTGGTAATGATGGGAATACATTTGATGCTGATGTAGATGATCAACCGGTTCAAGACTTAGCACTCAATGATCCGAACATCTCCAAGTTGAAGACTGTGATACATTTGACTCTGATGTTGATGACGAACCCACAGCTCAAACCATCTTCATGGCTAATCTGTCTGCAGCTGTTTCCTCTCCACAGCAGTCTGGCTCATCCATCACATCTACTATTTCTGAGGTACCAACTTCACTTAATCTGATTAACCCTACCAACCCACAGAGGGTGTGTGACCTTGTACAACTCAAGGATATTGACAACACAAATACCATTGATATGAGAAATACCAACACTATCCCATATGAAAGGTACGTGAATGACAATGGACTTCCAGTTGTACCAAGTGATACACCGTCTGTTGATTCTCGTGAACATGAGCTATATGAGCATACCCTATACAACCCTGATGATTCTTTGTCCACCAGATTTAACATACTTAAGGATCAGGTGACTTGATGCGTAGGGATTGCACCAGGCTTTACCTCTCAAGGGATCTTGAGAAGCTTACAACCCCCACCAGGCAGTGTACCTGATCGTTGTAGTATAGTATAGTGACAAGTACCGGGGGATTGATCGTTCAGCTAGGAATAGTGTCGCTAGGATTAGAAAACCTAAATACTAGTTCTAAGGGTGAGGGATAATTATTTTTGTATTTTTATATTTTTTAGAAAGCAAGTAAAAATCTCGGGTTTGAAGGATTTGGGCGGAATTAGTTGCTAGTCAACTAACCCAATACTAAAGATGCAATCAAAATAAAATACTAGAAATGAAAATAAAACTAAATTAAACTAAGGTTGTGAGCAATAAGTGGAGAAATTGTGTTTACTTAGATTTCACTACTCCCTAGATATCTTTTACACGTTAATTACTTGTTATAGTTGCGTAGATGACGGATTGTATTCCTTAATACCATTCATGGGGTGGCGCACTTAATTCCCCAATCCTATGAGTGCCTACTTCACTCCTATGTCGAGCCGGCTAAGAAGCTCCTAACATGGGATCATTAGAATTTACTCATGCATTAAATACAACCAATAAAACCTAGTGCACGTCAGTTCATGTTTCCTAAGACGTTCAAGCATGTTACCATTTGGAGATCTGCCAGTTTTCTTAAGCCTAACATCGAAATCATTCATCCAATACAACCATAAACAAGTAATCAACACATAATCAACATCTAGGTTTCATTAGATCTAAGCAAACACAAGATAGATCTAGCCTAGCATGATGGAATTAAGACAAGAACAAGATATAGACAACCAACACATAGACATATTGATTGAATTAGAAGAACACTTATCTCAATTACACATGAAAGGGTTCAAGGGCTGAAAACCCTTGAAAAACCTGTAAAGTTCGTACTAAGTTCGGCCTTAGGGTTTCTCCAAAAACTTCTCCCTTTTTTTTATGAATGAAAATTATAAAACTATATATAGGAAATTGAGGCTGACGGCGTCAAGACCAAATAGGTGACGCCGTCATCTCGCCGCTAAAAGAATTCTCGGACTGCCTTGATCTACTTCTGACACCGTCACGTTATAACTTTTTCCAGGCCGTCACGTATTTTACTCTTGACGCTCTTCCTTGTTACGCCTTCATTTCTGTACTGGGCCATCATGCAATTTACTCTTGACGCCATCAAAATGTTGCTCTTGACGCCGTCACCTACTGTTCCCAGCAAGGAAAATTAAGACTTTGGCGTTTTCTTCACTTTTATGCTCCAAAAACGTCCGAATTGCTTCATTTTCCAGATTTCACTCCCAAAGTACCTAAAATCACAAAAAGAACGATTTAGGGCAAGATTTGATCAAATAAATTCAATTCCGGGCTTAAATGACCCCCTAAAAGTGGTTCATTTTTCGCCTCATCATGACTATATACGAACAACGTGCTAAATTTGAGCTTAATGAACGTGAGCAGAAAATGGAATGGAAAATGCATGCTTGCATATCTGAAAATAATTCCAAACAAGAAACTCTGAAAAGGGAGTTATTGTCTTTAAAAAAAACAATTGGATCAAACTGTTAAACAAAAACAGGAGATTCAAAAGGGGTTAACCTCGCTCAAACATGATTACAAAGATAAAGAAATGAAACTTCTAAATGATTTTTCTAATCTTAAAATGTTGAAAAATAAACTGGATGAAAAGTTGTACACGCAAGGCCAAACCATCCAATCTGCTCAAATGATGCAGAATCATAGGAAATTAAGAGATGAGTTTAGTGAACAGGATGCCTCTAGACCTAAGGCCAACTTCCTTAGAAATGGCATAGGTGCTCAACCTGCACTATATGATGCAAACATTATGTTTGAGCCAAATCATGCCCCTCCTGGTATGAGATCCTATTACGAGATTGATGAAATGGAAGATAGAACTAGGGAAAAACTGGCTGAGAAATTAAAGGATCCCCTGTACATTGCCAAAAATATTGTCTTTCACTATGACTATGCTGATGATAATCATTCTGCTATTTTTGTCCCTCAAAAGAAAATCCTTCCTGAGAAAGTTTTTTGGAATATAGACATTGAGAAAATGAAAGCTGAAAGACTTGTGGGTAACACACGTACTGTTTTTAGAATTGCTGACCCAACTATTTATCCTCTGAAGACATCCAGGCACCTTATACCATTTACTCTTCCCACACAGTGTAATACTCTAATTGGATTATATGTACTTGGTCAATTGTTTAATGATTTTGAGAAAACATGTAAAAAGAGAATTACGCCAACTGGGACTACTGAGGGGGAAAGGGGATTCGAACAAACAAAACGATGTTACCTAACTGAAGTCATGCCATTTTTCAATCTTCTTAAAGAACACTTTGAGGACCTTAAAAAGACAATAAATGATGATGTAACTGATATGAAAAAGATCTTCAAAGATGTGGAAAATGAGGGTAAACAATTGGCAATTGATCTCAAATATAGTGAAATTAACAGAAAAAACATTCTCATTATGAATGAAAACTTGATTGCTAATTGGATTGCTCAAGATGTTTTCTACACTGTCATCGACTCTGCATTATCTGCTCGAAAATTTCATGAAATGTCGGTTACGTTGAATGTATTTCAGAATCGTGTGATTGAGCTTGAGGGGGAGAATTTAAAATTACATAATAAAATTCAAAATGACGACCATGATAACATGGTCAGGCATTTCTCACAACTAGAAGTTGATAATCTTAATTTACAACTACAATATCAACATCTAGAAGAAAGCAAAAAGATTTCTAATGCCAAGACATCTTAGGATGCTCCTGAATTTGACACATGTTTTGAATTATCCAAAAAGGATGAAGTAATTCAAGCTCACTCAATCATGATTCGGAAATTGAAGGCCTAAATTGCACAATTAAAGTCTAACATGGGCAATGTAACCAATACCAGTCACCAAATGTCACTAGATTCTCAAAATTTTCAGTAACAAGACATCATTAATGTATTACAACATGAAAATGAGTGGCTTCGTGCTGAAATGTCAAACGCTAAACAACGTTACAAAGAGTTATTTGAGTCTATTAAAATAACACATGACCAAAACAATGATAGAGACACTTCTTTGTTAAACGAGAATGAGAATCTAAGGACTATGGTGAAAGGTAAAATGCCTGTTGTCTCATGTGACCATGCGATTTCCAATGTTCATGTTTGTAAGAAATATGTGTGTGATGCCTTGAACATTTCTCTTCCCCTTAGGAACAATAAGCTAGTTCATAACAACTATCTTAGATATCTTAAGGATTGCCTTGTCATACTTAGAGAAACAGTTGAAGATGATAGGTTGTCTAAACCGCTGGATGATGTTGTTGTTGGTGCATGCTTCCTCACTAATAGAGCCCAGGAATTATTAGAATATACTATAGGATCATGCCCCAAGAATGATAACATGTCGGATAGGTCGTTTGCGTCGCACTCTAAAGTTGGCAACAAACATGTTACATTTAATCATTCCCAAACCATGCCACAATCCACCACCATGATTACCGGTAAACAAGTAGCAATTCCCGTCATTGCTTCTATAGGAGTAAACGGTGTATCTAAAGCTAGCAAGCCACAGTCTAGGTGCAATACAAAGAGTGATAGGACTTTGCCGGCTAAGAGTGCACTTATGAAGGAAGTAGAAGAATCCTCTAGGAACAATAAAGTTATGGTTAATGAAAGGAATCGAGTTGAATCAAACATTTGTGTTAACAATGATGTAATTAATTCGAATTCTGGTGCTATTTGTAAGACTTGTAATGAATGTTTATTTTTTTGGTAATCATGATGCTTGTGTTGTGTCCTTCTTAAAATCCAATATGCAATCCCCGGTCATGAATGTTTCAAGTGCAAAAAGGGTTAGACAAGTCTGGAATAAAACAGGAAAGGTGTTCACTAATGTTGGTTATCAATGGAGGCCTACTGGAAGGAAATTCACCTTAGGAGAAAAGTGCCCATTGACTAGGATCACTAACTCCAAAGTAATGCCAATTAAGAAATGGAGTCCTACTGGTAGAAGGTTCCCAGTAGAAGCACTTAGTACCACTCTTAAGTCTAGTGTATCAAACTGTAAAAATTCCAGTAGTATATCCGTGACATATGATAATCCAATATTTGTGTGTGCTAACCAAACGGACCCCAAATGTTTGTGGGGCTCCAACTTTTTCAGTTATCCACCATTGTCTGGTTTCAAATGCAGGTCATACAAATCGTCCTTTGGTATTTGGACTCAGGCTGCTCAAAACATATGACTGGAGATCGCTCGCGGCTCAAGAATTTTGTGGAAAAGTTCATTGGTACAGTCAGATTCGGGAACGACCACTTTGGAGCTATAATGGGTTATGGTGATTACGTCTTTGGAGACACTGTGATATCCAGAGTATACTACATAGAGGGACTTGGACACAATCTATTTTCTGTTGGTCAATTCTGTGACTCTGATCTTGAAGTTGCCTTCAGAAAGCACATCTGTTTTGTTAGAGAATTAGATGGTGTAGATCTTCTCAAAGGGAGTCGGGGCACAAATCTTTATACCATCTCTATTGAAGACATGTTGCGGTCCTCTCCAATTTGCTTGCTCTCAAAAGCCTCTAAGAACAAATCATGGTTGTGGCATCATCGTTTAAACCATTTGAACTTCGGTACCATCAATGAACTCACACGTAAGGATCTTGTTCGAGGCTTGCCCAGACTTAAGTATGAAAAGGATCATCTATGATCCGCATGTCAAATGGGCAAGAGCAAAAAGCACACCCATAAACCCAAAACTGTCAATTCCATCATGGAAGTCCTACATACTCTTCACATGGATCTCTGTGGACCAATGAGGGTTCAAAGTATCAACGGAAAGAAATATGTGCTAGTTATTGTTGATGATTATTCTCGCTTTACGTGGGTAAAGTTTTTATGATCAAAAGATGAAACTCCGGAGATTATCATCAAACTCATCAAGCAATTGCAAGTTCGACTCAACAAAATAGTTAGGTTCATTCGCACTGATAATGGAATGGAGTTTGTGAACAAACAACTTACTCAATTATATGAAGGTGTCGGCATTAGTCATCAAAAGAGCATTCCACGTACTCCTCAACAAAATGGAGTTGTTGAAAGGCGTAACCGCACCTTGGTTGAAGCTGCTAGGACTATGCTCAACTTCTCCAATGCTCCTATGTTTCTTTGGGCTGAGGCAATTGCAACAGCATGTTACACACAGAACCGATCCTTGATACATCCTCTCCACTACAAGACTCCATATGAACTGGTTCATGGCAGAAAACCAGACCTTTCGTTTCTTCGAGTATTTGGCGCATTGTGCTATCCAACAAATGACAGTGAAGATCTTGGGAAACTCAAGGCCAAGGCCGACATTGGTTTCTTCGTCGGTTATGCTCCAGAACGAAAGGGTTACCGAATCTACAACAAACGTACCAGAGGCATAATGGAAACAATCCACGTTACATTCAATGAGCTGACAGAGCAACCGGTTCCTGGACAATCAAGTTCTGGACCCATACCTAACCTTTTGTCTCCTGGACCTATAAGCTCCGGGCTTGTATAGAATCCCACTCCTGCTAGTCCTTTTGTACCTCCTACAAGTGAAGATTGGAAGAAACTGTTTGACCCAATGTTTGATGAGTACTTTGAACCTCAAAACGAGGATGCTCTAGAAGCCACAGTCGTTCCACAACCAGCTGGGGTAGCAAATGTCCCAGATGTTAATACTGGGCCATCCACTTCGTTGTCATGGGATCCTGAAGCCCCCACCATCAGTCGTTCAGTTACCGCATCTAATGGTCAATCTTCATTTGTACAACGAGTAGCAGCTGTGGATAATTCGTTTGAAGTAAATCCTTTCGCTCCACCCTATAATGAGCCGTTTGTTAACATCTTTGCTCTTGAATCGTCACATGATGCTACATCCTCGGACGAATCTAACACGGCTACCTCAGTTCCCTATCCTCAACCCCATAAACACTTTAGGAAATGGACAAATGATCACCTAGTTGACAACATTATTGGAAACCCTTGTCATCCGGTATCAACCCGTAAGCAACTTGCAACCGACGCATTGTGGTGCTTCTTCAATTCTATCCTCTCTAAAGTTGAGCCAAAAGATTTCAAGGATGCAATGTCTAAACACTCATGGTTCACTGCTATGGTGGACGAAATTCATGAGTTTGATCGACTTGAAGTATGGGAATTAGTACCACCTCCCGATTGTGCTATGATCATTGCTCTCAAATGGATATTTAAATTTAAACTTGATGAGCATGGAGATGTATTGAAGAACAAGGCTAGGCTTGTGGCAAAAGGATATCGTCAAGAAGAAGGAATAAACTTTGAAGAATCCTTCGCACCTGTTGCTAGAATCGAAGCCACAAGAATATTTCTAGCAAATGCTGCAAGTCAGAATATGGTGGTTTATCAAATGGATGTTAAGACTGCATTCTTAAATGGCGATCTAAAAGAGGTGGTGTATGTAAGCCAACCCGAAGGATTCGTGGATCCAGAACGTCCTAACTATGTGTATCATTTGAAGAAGGCTCTTTATAGGCTTAAGCAAGCTCCTAGGGCGTGGTACGACACCTTGTCAAAATTCCTTCTTGCTAACAAGTTTTCCAAAGGTGCTGTTGATCCTACACTCTTTACCAGAAAAAAGGGCAAAAACTTTCTTCATGTACAAATCTACGTTGATAATATCATATTTGCCTCCTCTGATCCCAAAGAGTGTGATCCTTTCTCCCAAGAGATGAGTTCTGAGTTCCAGATGTCCATGATGGGTCAAATGTCTTTCTTTCTAGGCTTGCAAATATCTCAAAATCCCAATGGCATCTTCATCAATCAATCCAAGTATGCTAATGAAATTTTGAAGAAATTTGGATTCGATTCTTGTGACTCAGTTGATACTCCTATGATTGAAAGATCAAAACTAGATGAAGATGATGTTGGGATCCCGGTCGAACAAACCAAGTATCGAAGCATGATTGGTTCCTTAATGTATCTTACTGCTAGCAGACCGGATCTTCTTTTTGCAGTTTGCATGTGTGCTCGGTATCAATCCAAACCTACCAAGAAACACCTAGAAGCTGTCAAGAGAGTCTTTCGGTATACATTGCCATGTCCTCGTGCTGTGCTCAGATCTTATGGATGAGATCTTAACTTTCGGACTATGGCTTCGTATGCAACAAGATTCCCATGTACTGTGACAACAAAACTGCAATTGCACTCTGCTGCAACAATGTCCAGCACTCAAGGACTAAGCACATTGACATTCGAAATCACTTCATCAGGGAGCAAGTTGAGAAAGGAATTGTGAAACTTTACTTCGTGAGGACTGAGTTCTAGCTAGCTGATATCTTCACCAAAGCACTTTCTAGGGACCGATTTCAATTCATCCTCCCTCGTCTTGGTTTGAAGAGTCTCACGCCTGAGGATCTCATAAGTCTTCTGGAAGATCAGGAGGAGTAAAGGGGTTGCTTCACATATCCTTTGTACATAGTATTAAAACAAAAAGAAAATAGAAAAATATAAAATCTTCAAAATCCATAAAAATCATAAAATCATAAAAACCAAAAATATTCTTCTCTCGACATGTCTCCTGTGTAATCAATAGTATGTACGTTTCTAGAAATGTCATTCAATAATGACACGGAAACATACATATGCTTGAGCAGGAGTTCTTCCTTTGAATAATGCTTTTCTAAAACATGTCGTTTCTAAAAAATATTCTTTCAAAATGGTTTGCTATTATTTCAGATAGCAACCCGGCCTTAATACTTGGGAAAGTTCATCGCCAAAAAGATGACTGTTCCTAACAAAGGCATGAATTACTTTATATCCGTGCCTTTCCGATCTGATGTACGCTTCAGTGCATCATTTCTTGAAAAAGAAGAGAAGTCTTCTTTATTTCACAAATACTTTTCTTTCAAAGATTCTTCGGGAAAGTATTTGATCCAAACTTGTTGGTACCATGGTTTTTGAAGATCAAACAAACTCGAAATGTTGTTTAAAATTTGCCACTCAATCGATGCTAACAAAATTAATGCTCTGTGAAAAATGTTTAATTTTAAAATATGTCGTCTATTGAGGGGGAGAATGATTTCAAAAATCTATATCATCAAAACAAGATCTTTCTGCATTCAAACAGTGAATAAAATGTGATTGTTATGTGTTAGTATATGAATTTTTCATGAGTTTCTCGTAGAACTCTAAATCATTTATAAACTCATCACTTCTAACACATAACATGCTCCCTCAAGAATTGAGGGGGAGCAAATGTATCGTCTCAAAATCAGTCATTCTTAAAATCTGTCACATCTTTCTCCCAAAATCTTTAACCTTATTTAAATCACTTGGGATCACAAATCTCAAATGGCCTGAAATTTTTGATCGGGGGAGAAAATGTGATTTAAATATGAAAATCTGATTTAAAATGTGATGTGCTGATTCTAAATGTATGCTCTCCTATATGTGCCAAACTCTTTTGTATATCAATGCACATATTGAGGGGGAGCAAATGATTTGAGAAAAAGGATTCTTGCATCTTATGAGATCGAGACTCAGTCTTAACCAATGAATTGACGAAACAAAAACCGTCATCAATCGAACGGACTTGTCCTGGCCGGGTAATAACTTCAAGCTGGGATAACCAGTGATGTAAGCCTGTCTCGAAGAGGACTTGTCCGAGTAGAGTGTACCGTTTAGAGAAACCTTTGTGGACTTGACCAGGCCGGGTAATAATTTCAAGCTAGTCTAACTAGTGATGTAAGCGTGTCTCTAATGCCTGTTCATGTTCACTTAAGGTAGATCAATTCAAAAAGTGCAACTCTTCCCGACATGTGCAAATTTTCAAATCAATACATATGAGCACATGTTAAGGGGGAGCATTTGAAAATGACAAATCTCAATGTGTTAACAAAATGTGTTTCTTAATCATAAACACACTGAGAGAATTTTCAATGATTTGGTGTATGGCAACATAGGATAGTCATGAAGTTATAAGGTGGCTAAGGTTAGGAAAACCGTCCTATGATCCGCCAGAGCCAGAGGGATCTACCCATGGACAATACCAAATAGATAGTATTAGAAAGTCCATAGGTATGATTATGAAAGAAAGGAGAAATGTGAGAATGGAGAAAGAAGGGGTTGAAGAATTAAAAAGAAATGAAATGAGAAAGGGTGAAAAGAAATAGCCCTCCAACTATTCAACCTTAGGGCAGAAACCGGGTTCAATTCATAATCTACTGATTGTTGCTAAGGCGACATTGGTATTGAAGACAAGACGTCATGGACCCAATGACGTACTGCACTAAACCTTCTAGCCACTCAAGTTCTCTTAAAAGAACTTGTTTCATTCTCATGGGGAACCGGTGTAATCTATCGACTTATCTCTTAGAGATGGTTGATATTGAAGCAGGAGACCTCTCCCTAATCTCCGCATAGGAAAACCAAATGCACTTATTGAGTCTAGAGCCTCGAGATACATAAAAAGATCTCATAGGAACACGTGCTACTTCTACCCTGGTTGGTCAACATTAAGGACACAAGTGGTAAAACTAGGAGTCCTACGTAGATCTTAGCAATCTGCCAGAACATTTATGAGGGATGTTGCTTTAGTAACTCCCAGTGATTGAATGGAAATTCCTGCCAGGGTCAACATCAAGCAGCCTTGAAAGCAGGTCACGTAGGTAATTCCTTGTGGATTACGCTTAGTGGTCGCGGTTGTTACCAATGGTCTACAGTCGTGGAGTGAACTCCAGCGACTTACCCATTCGTTGATCTACTTAGATAGTTCGCGTAAATCCTCTCAGGGTTTACCGATTGGGAACGGTCTTGGTAAGGATTAGAAGGTGTCTTCACACTATGCTGTTGACAATCTCTAATTCAAAACCTATAAGTACCGGAACATTTGTTGCTAACTGTCTACTTGCAGGAATTTCTGACGGTTGCGGTTGGTTGCTGAAAAGATGCTGATCCATCAACACATGCTCACACTTCAACTTCACAATCTAAGAAATCATGATCATTGATTGGGCCTCATATATGCTTCCACAACTCTGATGAAAAAGATCATGATCCTGAAAAGTGTGAGCATGCCAACACAAAGATGATCATATCACATGGAGACGTTACTGCTCAAAGATGACCCTCAGACATTCTTTTGGATGATGAAGTTGAGGCAATTTCTAAAGATCATCCATCACATTGAAGGTGTCATCTAGAGTCTTCCACTTAAAGAACAAAGATCTCAACAATGAAGAATCAAAAAGGATACGAGCTACAAAGATGTCTTCAAAGACTTGAATGCTATGATTCAATATTTATCTTCCGGGGTGACCTCCCTTAGGAGGAGATTGTTAGGAATACGTTTATTCATATGAAGACTCGGTCACCCCGAGTATAGTTTAGCATGTTGTAGCTCGTAGTATTTATCATATTAGTTAGAACGTAGTTTAGTATTAGTTAATATTTGTGGAGTCGGGTCGGGTCTTTACCCACTGTCAGCTCGCTCTACAGCCCGTTTCAGGGGGCGTTTCTATTGTAACTATAAATACCCTTTCCCACCCAAGGGAAAGGGTTGGACCTTCATTTGCAATCTAACATTTCTCTATTTTTCTCTCAAGGTTCCATCTCCTTCTCTCTCTAACTTCTCTCACTAGTAATCTTTACAAACAATCATCCTAAACACATAATCATCCATGTTCCTACATTAGAGTATACTACAGTTGCTTTAGGCAAAGTGTGTTTCCTTGCGTTACCTGTGTTCATGTGCGTAATTCATTATCTTTGGTTAGGTTGAGAAGTTGCACAATGCACTTGGAGTGAAAGTACATATTGTATAATTTTTAGTTTATTTTTCGTGTGTTTACTACTTTCACTATTTACAGTTATTTCTGAAAGTTATATAAAGTATGGAAAAATTATCCGGAAAAAATTATTGTAGTGATGTAGTGAAATTTTACACATCTTAGTTGTGAAAAAAAATAAAAATAAAAAAAAAAACCATCGAGAAAATAGGAAAGAAAAAGAAAGAGGAAAAAGCTGAAAGTTTGGTTAACCAACTTATGTAAAGTTTTGTATTAAGTGGAAGATATCTCCACTATTTGTTGTTGTAATATATTTATGGATTGAATGGGAGTTGGCCGTTATGGGAACGCCAACTAAGGTTTATTCTTTGTTTAAGATTTGAGTTTAATTCATGTCTACTTAAAGCGTGAGTTACATGAGTCAAAAGCGTGAGTTATTCAATGATATAAGTCTTATTCATGGGATGGTTGGGAAAGTGATTATATATATATATATATATATATATATATATATATATATATATATATATATATATATATATATATATATATATATATATATATATATATATATACATACATACTAGTTTCGAAGCCCGCCCATCAATGTAATTTACATTTTAATTTAGTCATGTACGTATATCAGTGATCTTTTACCGTTATAACTTATGTCTTAATAAAGATACACACATGACTTATAATTATTCTTTTGATTTTGTAAATTTATTTATTTAAAAAATCATTTAATGATTGTCAATTTTTTTTTGTGTTTATGTAAGTATTTTTTTTTTTCATGATCCACCTGATGGGCGGGCGAGGTTCGTGTAATTCTATCATTTGTTTGGTAAGTTAATAAGTTACATGATTCAATATAATATGTTTTGGATAATTAACAGATTCAATTTGCACGAATATATTGTGAGGTATACCATAAAAAAATAAGAAACATAAATAAATGTCATAACTTAACCCAACATTATAGATTACTTGGTTCTTATTGTTTGCAATCTTATAACAATTTGATTTATATGATACGTAATCTGGTTAATCAACCGAAGATGCATGATTTGGGCGTATTTTTTATTTCTTCAGCAGTGTATTTCTTTGTGGCAATCCTTGCAAACTCCCAACATTAAATGTCTAGTAGAACCTTTTAATTAGTGATTCCGTTATCATTTTTAACTGAAAAAAAAGTGTTTAGTGTTAAATTAATTAAACATATACAGGATCAATCTCATGTAATCATATATCAAGAACACGAAAGTAAACTTACTTGATGATAGAACCGACTGAGGATTACGATTAGATGTTGAAGCCATAGCGTTAGGGTTAGTCGATTCCGGTAGTGATGTCAATAATCCGATGGAGGGATTTCTCTCAAGAGTTATTGGTGTTTGGATTAAGAGAATAATGAATTGACAAGATACAGGAAAATGACCACTTCCCAGGGATTTATTGTTATGACAGTTATTTCCATCAAATAACTGTCAATTGTTAGTTAGGGTAGATAATGTCATTAAGGCATAGTTAAGGGTCTAAATGGTCTAAGGCCATATTAAAAGGATTAATTCTAACATTCTCCCACTTGGCCGTAAGACCATTTATTCATATGTACATAAACCTGAAAAATTATATTGGCCAATTACAAGTTTATGTGAATTACCATAATTCCATAATAGCACCAAAGCAAAAAGATACAGCCACACGTGTCGCGTTTGACACGGGACCCCCATCGATTATACTAATAGCACTAATCTGAAATATATGATTTCATTAAGCCAAAATGACAAAGTAATGTGGTACACATAAGTTTGTCTATAATGAAACATAAGTGTACACAATTAAAAATAAATACAGACAAACTAGACATTATAGTGAAGGATATTATCTTAAAGCACTTGTTTTGAAGTTAAACATAATCATGAAATAGTTCATTAACTACAACACATTATGTAAGTTCTTGACGTAAACCCATTCTAGCAACATGGCCTTGAAATACTTTAGGTGGTAGACCTTTAGTTAGCGGATCCGCAAGCATTTCATGAGTTCTAATGTGCTCGATACATATACGTTGTTCCTCCACTCTTTCACGTACGAATAAGTACTTTGTATCGAGGTATAAACCAGCTCCAGTTGAACTATTACTATTCGAGAAGCTCACAGCTGCGCTATTATCGCAGTAAATCTTTAATGGCCTTGAGATGGAGTAAACAATTTTGAGTCCAGTGATCAAATTTCTCAACAACATTGCATGGCATGTCGCATTATAAACAGAAACATACTCAGCCATCATTGTTGAGGTCGTCGTTAGCACTTGTTTTTGACTCTTCCAAGAAATAGGCCCACCTGACAGCATGAAAATATATCCCAAAGTTGACCTACTAGAGTCTTTGCATTTCGCAAAGTCTGAATCCGAGTATCCAATAACTTCAAGATTGTCGGATCTAGTGTAAGTTAATTTGTACTCCTTTGTTCCTTGTAGATATCGCAATACTTTCTTAGCAGCTTTCCAGTGATGTAGGCCAGGATTAGATTGAAACCTGCCTAACATGCCACATATAAAAGCGATATCTGGTCGAGTACAAACTTGAGCATACGTTAAGCTTCCTACTACGGAAGCATAAGGAATTCGCTTCATTTCCTCATGTTCAACCTCAGTTTTCGGACATTGATGAGACCCGAAAACATCACCCTTAATTACGGGAGCGACCGTGGGGGAGCAATGTTGCATATTGAACCTATTGAGTACGCGTTCAATATACGCCTTTTGGGACAATCCTAATGTCCCATTGGCTCGATCTCGGTGAATTTCAATTCCAATTACAAACGAAGCTTCACCAAGATCTTTCATGTCAAAGTTTCTAGAAAGAAACTGTTTTGACTCATGCAACAAATCAATATTATTACTTGCTAAAAGGATATCATCAACATAAAGCACAAGTATAATAAAGTTGCTCCCACTCATCTTGAGGTATACACACTGATCTACCAGATTCTTGATGAAGTTGTGTTTCTTCATTACTTCATCAAATTTTAAATACCATTGACGGGATGCTTGCTTAAGCCCATAAATAGATTTCTTGAGTTTACAAACTAAATGTTCTTGGCCTTTAGATTTAAAACCTTGTGGTTGGGCCATGAACACATCTTCATTAAATCTCCGTTAAGAAATGCCGTTTTGACGTCCATTTGATGTAGCTCCAAGTCAAAATGAGCTACAAGGGACATTACGATCCTTAGGGAGTCTTTTCTCGATATTGGAGAAAATGTTTCTTTATAATCAATGCCCTCTTTTTGAGTATACCCTTTTGCAACCAAACGAGCTTTGTATCGCTCAACATTTCCATTTGGGTCAAGTTTGGTCTTAAAGACCCACTTGCATCCAACGGGTTTTGCACCCTTTGGTAATTCAGCAAGTTCCCAAACGTTGTTTTTGCTCATTGAGTTTAGCTCATCATTCATTGCTTCCCTCCAATGAGCTGATTGGTCACAATTAATGGCATCCTCATATGATTCAGGGTCATTGCATTTCCCTAAGTCAAAATCAGCCTCATTCAAATAGGTATAGTAATCGTCAAAGTTTGTGGGCTGCCTATGTCGTTGTGACCTACGCAACGGTTGTTGAGTTTCTTGTGGTTCAACATTAATTTCGTGGTTAGGTTCATTTTCCTCGACATTATTTGGTTGATCTTGAGCAATTAAGTGATCATTCGTGGTTTCAAGTGGCGTGTTAATCGAGATGGGCACATGAATTATTGGTGTCTCATCTCGAGCCTCTTGAAGTTCAATTCTTCTAAATGAACCGCTCCCACTGTTGTTAGCATTTTCAAGAAACTCTGCGTGGCGTGTCTCAACAATTCTGGTACTATGAGAGGGGCAATAAAATCGGTAACCCTTTGATCGTTCTGGGTACCCAATGAAGAAGCAACTAATGGTTTTCAAGTCCAGTTTTCGTGATTGAGGATTGTATAACTTAGCTTCGGCTGGACATCCCCAAACCCGTAAGTATCGTAAGCTGGGTTTTCTTCCCGTCCAAATTTCATATGGTGTTTTTGGAACAGATTTTGAGGGAACTCTGTTAAGGATGTGGACAGCTGTTTTCAATGCCTCAGTCAAAAGAAATTCAGGAAGATTTGAATTTGCCAACATACTACGAACCATGTCCATAAGGGTGCGATTTCTCCTCTCAGCTACACCATTTTGCTGAGGGGTACCCGGCATGGTATATTGGTTAATAATCCCATGATCTTTGCAAAAGTCAAAGAAAGATCCAAGAGCTTGACCAACATCAGTATGTCTGCCATAATATTCACCTCCCCTATCCGATCTCACCACTTTAATTTTTCGGTCAAGTTGATTTTCAACTTCCGCTTTAAATGTTTTAAACATTTCAAGTGATTCGGATTTTTCATTAATTAAGAACAGGTACATGTAACGTGAGTAATCGTCAATGAAGGTAATGAATGATTTATGACCACCAATGCCCGAAGGAAAAGGTCCACATATGTCAGTATGGATTAGTTCTAATAATCCGGTACTTCGTGTGGAACCTTTCTTATTTCCTTTGGTCATTTTTCCTTTTATGCATTCTACACATTTTTCAAAATCAGAGAAATCAAGATGGGGTAAAACTTCATCTTTCACAAGTCTAGTCATTCTGTCTCGTGAAATATGGCCTAAACGTTGGTGCCATAACATTGATGAAGTTTCTTGATCTTGTTTTCTCTTATTTTGATTCACATTCTCATTAACGTTAAATGATAATAGAGATTCCGAAAATTGATTATCTAAACATAACTTGAAGAGGTTTCCCTCTAGACAACCATATCCAACAACACGGGAATTTAAACTAATATATACTTTATTGTATCCAAACGTAAATATAAAATCATCAATAATTAGTTTAGATACAGATATTAAGTTTCGAGTCATGCTCGGTACATAAAGAGTGCCATAAAGATTTAAACAAAAGCCACCCTCCAATATTAATGAAAGGGTCCCAACAGCTTCTACGTTCAAATCAACTCCATTCCCGACTTTAACCGTTCGTTGGTTTCTTTCCAATCTCCGGATTGTACGGAATCCCTGTAAAGAATTAGCAATGTGTACCATGGATCCAGAGTCAATCCACCATGAATTAATAGGGACATTTATATTAAAGGATTCATTAATCATAAAAGATTCAAATATACCTTTCTTTGCTAACCATTCCTTGAATTTTGGACAATCCTTTTGAGTATGCCCTTTCTTATGGCAAAATTTACATTTTGGATCACCATGGAATGAGCTAGTACTTGCACCCGTTTTCTGGACTTTATTTGGAGTAGAATTATCTCCACTTGAACCTTTGCCCTTCCATGAGCCCTTTCTCTTATTGGTGTTAGTGGTAGCAACATGAACGACATCAGGCTTTTCAACTTTGAGGCGTTCTTCCTCTTGCACACACATGGCAATCAGTTTGCTCATTTTCCATTTCTCCTTTTGCGTATTATAATTGATCTTGAAAGGACCAAATTGCATAGGGAGAGATGTCATAATGAAATGAACTAAGAAACCTTCACTGATTTCCATGTCCATGCCTTTCAGTTTGTTTGCCATATCGCTCATCATCATTATGTGCTCACGTACACCACTAACCCCGTCATACTTGGTAGTCAACATTTTGAGGATCAAAGTGCTTGCATGGGCTTTTGAAGTCCCTTTAAATTGTTCCTCTACGGAGCTTAAGTACTCCTTTGCATTCTCAGAGTCAGGAATGGCTCCTCGAATGGCAACGGATATGGAGTTCTTAATGATCATGAGAGACATACGGTTAGATCGCTCCCACTGTTCATAAGCACGTTTTTGATCTGCTGTACTTTCAGCAGTAAGTGCAGCGGGAGGATTAGTACGAAGCGCTTGATCGAGGTCCATTACTCCGAGAGTTAGTTTCACTTGATCTCTCCATGTTGAGAAGTTAGTACCAGTTAAGGGTTCAATTCCGGATAAGTAACCCGTATTGGAAGTTAAGGTAGATGCTGACATAGAATGAAAATTAAATGTATGCTCAGATTAAAACTAAAGGAGTTAATGGGATATATATGTAAAGCATATCAGAATAAACATAAACCTATCATGAACACCAAAATAATAGGTATAAAGATGTTGTGCCTAATTATCAACCTCACGTTGGTTTAGTTAACAATTAAACCATTAATCATCTTTAACTATACAAAGCATGCACATATATCACATATCACCGTTGGGCAGAAACGTAACATATTGCTTATTATGCTAATATATATTTCATTGTTCAAGTTATCATACAAATAGCCGTTGGGTTCATTGAGTGGTAACATGAACAATTTCATAATATGGCATGAATAAACTCGCATATTAATCTAAACAACTATTCGTTGGACTAGTTATCTTTATTAATTTGCAAGTTACCATTTAACTAGTGTAATCAACAAATACGTAATTTTGCTAACCACTGATCTATATGCAATATCAACAAATCATATGCAAACTGTTATCAACATAGAGTGGTGATATCTTATAGATCATTCATATCATAACATTTACATTATTACATAAATCAAGTTCTAATGTTATGTTTATTTTGTACAGGTAATTTACGCATGGTTCATGTAAACTAATATTAACATCCATAAAAATTACATAAGTCTTGTTTTATATTACTGTCAATTAAAAGAAGTAAATATCTTTTAGTATTACTGACTTCATATGGATAGACGAAAACGATTCGCAGAAACTGGTTATTAAATAATCACCATGTGCATCATATATAAAAACATATAGCCATGCATAAATAATTTAATGAAATCATACAACAACTTTTATACTCGTCACAATTCCTGTTCTATATCCGAAATCGCTTTCATCACAGATTAAATTAATTTATAATAATAAGATCATCATCGGTTAATTAGGGTTTAAATATGATACATGAATTTAAATTGCTCTTGATACCACATGTTAAATTAATTAAACATATACAGGATCAATCTCATGTAATCATATATCAAGAACACGAAAGTAAACTTACTTGATGATAGAACCGACTGAGGATTACGATTAGATGTTGAAGCCATAGCGTTAGGGTTAGTCGATTCCGGTAGTGATGTCAATAATCCGATGGAGGGATTTCTCTCAAGAGTTATTGGTGTTTGGATTGAGAGAATAATGAATTGACAAGATACAGGAAAATGACCACTTCCCAGGGATTTATTGTTATGACAGTTATTTCCATCAAATAACTGTCAATTGTTAGTTAGGGTAGATAATGTCATTAAGGCATAGTTAAGGGTCTAAATGGTCTAAGGCCATATTAAAAGGATTAATTCTAACATTTAGTGCACCAGTATCTACGGATGTATGTATATGTGTGTGTGTAAAAGTTAACAGAACTAAACTATCTATAAGAATAGTGGGCGGGCGAGCCTTTATGATTATCCAGTGAAAAAATTAATGAACGCTTAATCAATTAGAAATACCGTAAAATACTTACTAAGTGCATTAACAACGAAAAAGAAATAAATGTTTATTCGATAATAGAACGGCCTGGTCACAATTTCTTGTAAACAGAAATAAGCAAAGGAATAACTGTCGTAAGAACAAGTGCGAGATGTTCCATGTTGCTAGACTTGGTCGTGAGCTGTCCACTCATTTTGTTATTGATACCCACTCGATCTGCTACTTTGGAACTACGCCCAACAGAATAGTGAGCCAAAATGTTAAAACTAAACGCTAAATCCCCTCTCCATTTAATGATCGATAATCCTGAAGTCGACTAACTTGCCGAGTGGGTAATCGAGTTCCTGTCGCTTAATCTAAATAGGTTGGCCCCATCATAACCACAATTATGGTCCCATCCGTGAGTATCGAGCATAGGTCGAGCTAAAAACTGTGAAGTTCTTTCTAGGAACCTTAATCGGTAGGAAGGATTATCATTGTCAAAAGATGGTGGTAATGCCATGTCGGGCAATGGAAATGCTACTGGTGCAGGAGCATCCCCTTCGCCATCTTCTCCCAGATACTCTTGTTCAGTTAAAGTATTATTGCCTCGTTTCTCCATTTCTTTCATTCGTTTCACTTCTTCTTTCCGTTAATTCTTTTGTAAAAGATTAACCCAGTAATCATACTTATCGAAATAGGTTTTCTTTTGCTATTTGCTCAGTTTAGAAAGTTGGTATTTTTTCAAAGACTTAAATGGAGGAAGCTGATCATATTCATCTTCATCTTCTTCATTGTAATGATTTGTCAAATATGCCAGGTCAGCATCTAAATCAGCACCATCTTGATCATTCGAGAAATTTGGTTTGTTTTTCTAGGAGAAAAAAATGTTCATACTCAAGATGAGTGAAAAGAACCAAACCTTACGTTTGTCATCTCTTCATACGACTTCTGAAGAGTACTGTTGCATTCTTCTATTAGATTCTGAGCAGATTCCTGCAGTTTTGGCTTTTCGGTTTTCACATATTCACACTCCTCTTGAGTATCCAATAATAACTTCTCCACATTCTTTAATTTTATACTTCTTTCTGAAGATCAGTTTGGACTTTGTTTTGAGCTCATTGTCCAAGTGCTCGATGTGGGCTTCGAGTTCAATTACAGTGGCGTAAGGTGTTGAACATTCGTACTGCATTTTCAGTTGTTCCTGGATTTCACTTTGTTCCAGTTTATAAGACAGACTTTCATCTTTTCAATGGGCGTGCATGAAGGTTTGGATAAACGAAGTAATTACGTCTATATTTGTCATTATATATTACTATATTTGTCGTTATATCTTACTATAATAAGTTTGGACCATTTCCACACTCTTGCTTCCATTTGTCTTGTTAGCATGCAAGTCACTGGGCTTCACTTCAACTGAACTTTGTTTACCTGGAAGCTCCAATCTCAGGTCAGAGATTGAGTTTTTAAGCGACCTGATAGACTTCTGAGATTCAAACGATTAACATTCAAGGAAAAAAACTTTAGCCGTAGCATTCAAACAGTCAGATATCCAAGATTTTGATCCACGATATTGCACTACCATATCAAATCTTTTCTTGACGTTTTTTTTACCCAAAACATGCTTATTCACAGTATGATCTATGGGGATCACCGGACGCACAATTTAGTTGCTTGTGTGTACCTATAAAAATTGATATGTGTTCAGTGACCATCAGTTGTACACATGTGTCCAAGCGAAAGGGTCAAACCAATGCACGCGATATGTCCAAAGTACCTTGGCACCGCGTATGCAAATGGCTATTACCGCCACTGGTATGTGAAAACGGTTGTTCTGCTTGTCCAGCTGTAAAGCCCAATGAACAGTTAATAAGTATATGGAAACCATAAATATAGAATGTCAAAAACCATGAAACACATAATACACGTACAACAGTACCTCGCATATTTCGCAGTGTGGAAGTGTCGCTTTCATGGCGGTTACCATCTGCATGTAATGTACCCATGAATGGGAGTTCCCCGTGTGAGTCTGAATGAATGCTTCCTTCAGTCACATGTAGCCACTGGTTCATAGGTATATTAGAATGCACTGAATTAACATCGTCTTCTAGCACACGCTTCCCTCTAGCAATGGCCCTATGCCTTTGTGACTCTAGCAATGCAAAAGTATAACACGTAGCTCGTGCTGGCTACTGCAAAGCTGCATCGAAAACAACAGAGCAAGCAGTCGTTTCAGTAGTAAAAGCATCATTATTTTCCAATCTCGTATTGTCAGAATTGGACTTGTGAGCATGGTTATATATCTTGTCGTTCCTCAAACTAACATCCAGAAGTTGTCATTTTGAAAGTTAGAATTTGGGAGATTTTCACCGAGTAATGTACAGAGATGATAAATAAAATGAAACACCCGGATTAGACGAATAGTCAAGGTAAACGTTAGTCATTCTAATATTATCTGGCCAAACATACAATGACATCATTACTTAAATTCTAGCATTATATCTATTCTGGTCCTGCAGTGACACAATAGTTGAACAGAAAAAGTGTGATGGAGGATATGGCAAGAAAATTGAAAGAATTAAGAATATACCATGTTGTACTCATCCAGTCCGGTCTCCTCTTCACATGTAGCTGACCACTTGTCGATCTTCTCAAGTATGTCTTTCCTGCTGAAAGCTTGTTCCTTGACATTTGAAATCTGAAGTTCTACTTGTTCTAACAATTAGAATAAAGGATCAACTGCACCTTCAAGAAGATATTGGTATCATTCAGTGAAGAGATAATAAGAACACCACTAAGTCGAGCTAGGGGTACATCAAACATATACTGAAGTTGAAGTAAGAAGTCAAGATACACAAGTTAAACAAACTACTAAAGAAATAAGTAATGTTACTCACCAAGGCTCTCAGTGAAATTTCCTCTTGTTAAGGATCGATTTCAACATATGCTCCATACGTTAAATCCATTTGGTCATCATTAAGACGTTAACCCATTTTCATTTTATCAGATCCTAATAATAAACAATATATGTTTACTAACAGACTACAATGACTCTTTATAGCATATGAACACAAACTATTCATTACACAATACAGAGTGTTTGGAACTTTGGTTGTGTTAATTCTTTCTTGAGCTAACACAATTTTTTCTATCCGTAATCATAACGCACTTGGCCATTAATTAGTGTCTGCATTCTATACTAACACATACACACAACCTAACTGTAACTTGTACAATATCACAGAAATTCTTCCATTTTATCACTCACCTGCATCATAAAAAACATCACTCTCAGTCTCCCTCATTTTAAACATAAAAAGGTGAAATATGCAACTTTTTGAAGATATACCTTGATGCCAAGAGGGTTTGCAACTCCTTGTAAAAGTTCAACATGCGCACCATCAAGTTGTCGAGTATGTTCCCCAACCCAAACCATGTGAGCTGAGCAATCATAATAGAGACCTGAAGTGGAATCTTCTCTTATAAGTGCTTGTTCATAAGGCAAAAGCAAGCACTCATGAGATGTCCAAAATTGTGTAGTGGTCATAATCGGGTGATCAATTGTGAGTCCAGCAGCAGCCATGAACCCCATTGCCTCATCAACCCAATGAGCCAGTTCCTATACCTGTCCCCTTGTTCACTATGCTCAGTGAAATCAAGTTCCCTATTTGATTTTTATGACATGTATTGAGAGTTTTAAGACAATGATATCACAATCTATTAAGAAATATAAACAGTAGCAGTGGTGAATGGCTTGGCGTCGGTTTGTGATTGAGGATTCTCAAAAAGTCAATCATCAGCTGAATTGACTTATTTTTAGGATGTTGAGGTTGTGTAGTAACTTAAATGCGTTGATCACACTCTCAAGAAACACCACATCAATAGTAGTTTTGAATACGCATTTAAGTGACTAATGTCGAGGCATTGATTTTTAGGTATCATCAGGTAATGGTTGCAAGGTTTAACCCTAGGTTCAGCTTGGTTCAAGGACAAAATTTCAGAGATTCGATTCTGGATATGGGGTTGGTGTAGTGGTTTCCAGGTTTAGAGAGCTTTCATTTTTGAGTGACACATTCTCTTTCAGTCGTGCTAAGGATTAGGCCCAAAATCCATATTAACGATCAATCGCTTATCCACTTAATCTCAGCCAAAAAACTACCATCATTCGATCTTTATTACACCCTCTGCTGGCAATAATGCCAGCTGATTCCTTGTTACTACCTGATTTGAACCACATGATACTCACAGATCCCTGATGTACGACCCTCTAGCCTAATTTACAGGTTCTGAGTTTATTTTGAGAAATCAGAGACTTCTCTTTACCCTCTGATACTTATCAGCTCCTTATCTTTCCCTAGTAACCAATCGGCTATCCCACAACACAACAATAACATTCAAGCAAACCATACCTTTTTGCACTTTGTTAATCCCAAACCATAAATTTAGATCAAACCTATCTCCGCTTCTATTTGTATAATCCAATTAACGAATAAAGATAATAACCCCACGCATTATCTCATCCAGTTAACTGCCAGAAGATTCATTTTTCATGAAGTAAAGATTTAAATCTTAATCTCTTATTTACATCACCTTTCCTGGATGTTCTTATGCCAAGGACCTGTGACGAATATCAAGTCTATCAAACCAAGTTTTGAAATATCAAACTGTATCCAAATGCATTGCAACTACTTTTTCAGATGATAATTAATATTTGTCAAAAAGCTTCTCTATGTACTCCCCAAACGTAAGCGATTCATTAGCCAGCTGTACCAACTGAATCACGACATATAATTGGATTTATCTGACCATATATTTACAGAGAGTATAAAGCATGGAACTGATCACCGATTGGCTTTACATTCACCATCGTTGTTGGACTTGTATCGTTTCTGATACTCCTTAGTTTGTTCAACCCACAACAGCTCACAATATGTTGCATAAAAGCGTTCCAGCTCTTCTCTTCTCAAGTGTGGTCCATAGCATGTTCACCTTTTTTATGGAAAGAATATGGGCAGTGGTTAGTCAACGTGTGTGAGGGCCTAACTTTCCAATAAAAGTATTATATCGGTATAAATTACAAAGAATATGTAAATTACCTATTTAAGACCAGGTAGGTTGTGCCCTTCCATGACCTTCTCCCATTTAAGTCTCTCGAAAATAGCATTGAGAAATAAAGCTATTAACAACTAGCTTATCGTAAGCATTGCAAATGACAACATGAGAAAAAGTATCAAATCTCAATTAGAACGTATCAAACAATTTTTTTTTACAAAAGAAATTAAAACACATTCCCAATATCAAGTGTTGTAAGATTTAGTATGCACCAGATTTAGTGAAGGATCATCCTAACTAAATCTTGATCAACTATATAAAAACTTCTATGACTGAAAAGATTAATTGAAAATAAATGAAACTTGCTGAACCGCGTGAATCACTACACTACTTGATTCACATGTTTTGGATGAAAAAACAATTCTTTATGTAGCTACCTATAAAATAAGTATAATGGGTGAGTTAACAACAAATCATGATCACTACTTAAGCAGCAAGGCATATCAGTCTCTCGTGTTTAATTGCGATGGGTTCACAGTGTATGACTGTTATCTTCCTCTCCAGGAAAAGCCTAAGAACTCTGATCATCAGAATACAGGATCATGTTATATTAGTATAAGAAGACGAACCAATTAAGGTGTCTCAAGTAAGAATTCACTCATGAAGAAAATACATTTAAATACCTTTTTTTCAAGTCTAGCAGTCTTCTCAACTAATGTTTGATCAATTGCTTAAAACATAACAGTTACTCTCATATAAATATATAATCTGCGTAAAGTTCATAATCGATTCTTGAAAGGTTCATGGTAGCCCCACGTGCTGATATATGACCCAGCATTTTAATGGGTGCCTAACAACTACAAAAAAATATCTTCAACATAATTACCTCTTGTGATCTGAAGGTGGCTGTCTTGCAATCCTGGTGGGGTTAGGTTTTGCACGAATGGCAGCGCAACCTTCTTGTAAAGCTCTTCAATGTTGTCTAGTTCAACCCCAGCATTGTTGTATTCAGAAAAGAGGGTCTGGTACTTATCTGGCTCATCACAATGAAAGCCTGTTTTACATTCATGAAAATCATTAGAAAATGATGATAGAACATAGCCTGTAGAATATTAGTCCAACAACTACATATAGATAGCATAAATAATATTCACAGATTTTTCCCACCTTCATGTAAGCACCACTGAAACTCCACTTAAATTGATTCGTTTATAGCCTGGCATGTACAATAAACCATCAAACATCTTTTTTGTAATCAGATCTCTAACATTTACATGGTACTCTTCATTTCGTTCAACACCGTCACTCATGTCCTCCAGAGCACCACTCCATGTAGAGGAATATCTAAAAACATTCTGTCAAAAAGATCGAAAACCATGGTTACTAAAAAAGAAAAAATAAAAGAAAAATACTTATGACCCATGTACAGAATAATGGCCAAGGAGAGAAAAAAAGTCCATTATCCTGTTAACAGAAAGACATATAATATAAATATCAAAGCTCACTGTCAGAACTTTGTCGTGTGCGCGACTTTTCATTTTTAGAATGTTTGAGGAAATCCATGACAATAGGATCAGTCCATGGGCATCCTAAGGGAGCATTCTCACCTGCAACACAACTTAAACGACATCTTTTGGTGTAACTATCTATAAACAGTTCTGGTTCGCCTGTAAACTAAAGTGATACAAAAAAAGTTGTTAATGAATGATGTACAACATTTTTGTACTCGTAACTTTTATGTGTAGAATTTGACATTCTTTTGTCTATGTACCAGGATTTCTTCATGAGTATCGCATTATCAGGTGTGATTGGGTCATTTTTTCCCTGAAAATCACAAAGACTTTTAATTAGGTTCACATTTTCCCATTTTATATTACTTATTGAAGGGGTGTTTGTCTAAGCTGTTTTAAAGAACTTATGAACTTATTGGGTACTGTAAAGTCAATAAGCTCATTTTTATGGCTTATAAGCTTATCAACTTGGCTTATTAGTTTAATTAACTTCATAAGCTCAAATTGATAGCCATAAAAGAAGAGCCAATTGGCTTTCCAAATTTCCAATAACCTCATTGGTTCATCAAATAAGCTACAAAAGACACCCTTTTAAACCACTCATGCTTTTTAAAACAAACGACGGGAAAATAATCAGCAGTAACATAGCGCATTAATATGTTTCACAATTCCACTTATTTATGGGACGAATAGGTAAAACAACCATAGTGATCAACCAATGATTATAATCACACCCCTCAAACAAAGAGCCTATAATTCTAAGTCCATGTGACCCACACCTTTTTTGGTTGTTAATAACTATTTGACCTTTTGAACCAAATCAATCCGTTCATACATTATTGCGTCTAATAATTACCGGAAGAATATATTACTACTGGAAGAGTGAACTAACAATAATATCATCATGCCGTTAAAGTTAACTTATTGAACATTTATAGGAAATAGAGAATATTGGTAATACCAATATCATCCCAGCCAATATTAGTATCGGTATCCATTATCTCATTGCTAATTTATTCAATATGTAAAGGCTGTAAAGTTAGTAACTTCTATGGAAGTTGACCATCATGCTATAATCATTTAAAGAATCGTTAGAATTTTTATATATACAATGAACTTTCATAATATTGCATCCTGGTCTATAAGCAAGTACTCATCAAATGAACTAACCAGTCTTTCATTGAAGCACTGAATGATGGATATCCCCCAAAATCTGAAATTGAACTTAGTACAGAATACTGCATAGCAATTATAGTACATAAACATGTTGAAAAATAAATTAATTCCTTTATAATAAAGCTATTAGCAACATGCAATATTAAAAAATCAACATGATGAATATGTCTTTCGTTGAAGCACTGAATGATGGATATACCCCAAAATATGAAACTGAGCTTAGTCTAGAATACTGCATAGCAATTATAGTACATAACATGTTCACAAATAAATTTATTCCTTTATAATAAAAATATTAGCAACATGCAATTTTAAAAACCAACATGATAGCTGATCCAAAACAAAGCGTTTATGAACCTCAAATACAAACTGCTTACCATAGGATATTTATATGTATGTTGAATCTACATATAAAATTCCAATAGCTTTATACAGACGGCCTACCATATACAATGAAAACCACCAAAATTTTGATTTTGTCTTTAAGATGCGAGTGTTTTTCGAGTGTATGTAGGTTTTAGAAGATGGTGACTGAATGAAATCGATATTCTTATCTATAAGGAACCGACTTATGCAATTCTCTGAAGGATGAATGAATGATATTAGGGTTTTGATGGCAGTATTTACAGACAAAAGTATTCGGTTATTGGGGAAAAATCAATATACTTCTAATGTCGAATCAGGATCAACTAGGACAGAAAGGTGGACTAGAAATAATATTAGGGTTAATGAATAAAATGTGGGATCGTATAAAGGATATTAGAAGATATAAATTTTGTTTTGGGCTATTGATCACAACTTATGGAATGGCTCCATTGGTTGAGGCATTTATATACCATGTAAAAGGCTTAGGATCGAACCTTGCTATCCTCATTTTTAAAACTAATTATTAATTATTCCGAATTTTATTTGTTTAATTAATGATATGGACATGGAAAAAATAAATAATACACTAAAAAATTAAAACACTAATTGCCAAATGTGATGACATGGCTGATAATGAATTACTGGGCATTGACTGGGCAATGAGGTGACATATTCTTCAAATGCCTCCTGTTATATATAATGTAGATATATATATACACACACACACACACACACATATATATATATATATATTTATATCACGTAACATCACGTGAAAGCATCCATATGCTTATATCTCGTGCTTACGTCTTCTTTAATCACATAACGGGTTTACTCCCTTATTAGTTAAACTAAGTCAAAGGTCACTTTGCATAAACGCATCCTTTCCTGCTTAGGTTATGCTTTACATCATGGCAAAGCACTTGGCTTGTTTGTACCAAGGTGTTAGTTGAGTACGTCGAGTCGTGGAAAGTCACGAGTTATGAAACTATGGATTCTGGACGTTGTGTTACTTGAAATTAGAAGTAACCTATGATTTTCTCAACTCATAATCTTAATTGTCTAAACCTTTTCTTCTTAATGACAATTAGATTATCTCTTAATATTTTTTCTTAATTATCTTCCTAATCTCATTCTCACAAAAGACAAATTACCAAACATCCACAATCCTTCCCAAAAACCCTTTCCCAATAACCTATTACATATTCCCTTACACTCTTTACAAAAGTGTACTCTTGTCCCTTCACAAACTCCCACACAAAATTCCCTTCACTTTATACATTTCCCATACACCTTTCTCATACACACATGCATACATTTCCCTATACGCACATACACTCTTTTCTACACACACCTTTATATTCAAAATACATACACTTTACTCACATACCTCTCTTCACACACACAAGGCTCCCCATCATATCACTCTTACATATTACTTACACCTTACACACATCATATCCAATCCAACTCATTCCCTCACAACCCTAACAACTTTATTTTCAAAATACACACACTACTCACAACCATCCCATTCTCTACACACACTAGGCTCCCCATCACATCTAACTCTTACATATTCTCTTACACATTCTTACACCTCCAACAACTTTATTTTCAAATTTACATACACTACTCACAACCATCCCACTCTCTACACACACTAGGCTCCCCATCACATCCATACTTAAATATTCCTTTACACACACATAAACCAACTCACATATTCCTTACACCCTTTCACATCCCATCCCTTCACTCACCATCTTCTCCAAGGAAGGAATATTCCCTTGGATATCCTCTCTTAACCCAATCATGGTTCACTTCTAACCAAACTATGGTTAGTTCCCAACTTACTTCATTCATACCTAACTATTGTTAACTCTTAACCACACCAAGGATGGAACATTCCCTTGGATACACCCTTTAACCTAACCATGGTTCACCTTCTAACCTAACCATGGTTTAATCTCTATACACTTCTTTCTAAACATAACCATGGTTACTTCTTAACCTAACCTCTCACACTCTTCCCTTTAGAGGAATATCCCATGGCATATTCTCTTCTCTTTTTTATGCATGTGAGGAATACCTATTCTACCCCTACCCAATTATCTCTTCTTTCTTTCTATTTTTGATAATTGGTTTTTCTATTAAACACTCACAAAACATTTTCCAAATTGGCTATTTGAGTTGGTAAACCTTAGATTGATTAATGATAAGGTTTAGTATGTGAAGTACAATTGGGGGTTTAGCAAGGGTAGGTATTTACAATACCAACACCCAACATTTGGGAAATATTCACTAGGCCTGGCGCGACACCCGCACGTTGACGCGTGGGCATCGCGCCGGCCTTGGTAAATAATTCCCAAGTTTGGGTCTTGGCCTATAACTACCCCCTTGGCTCTTGTATTCCTCACCCTTTGCCATTATTTTTTCTCTCTACATTCTTTCTCTCTAATCCTCTAACTCTATCTCTTGTGTTCTTAGTTAAACACATTAACATCTTTGAAAGAACACATCTCTTTGCTAGTGAAGAATCTCAAGAACTTAATCCACTCTTGTGATTGTGTCGAGGGTTTTCTTATCTTTACCCTGTCTATTACAATCGAGTCTCTAGGTTAGGTTAGGGCTTGGTTGAACAAACACTTACTCTATCATTCAATTTTTTGTAAGGGAAGTCTTGTGTCTTGGTTACCAAGCCTAGATCATTGGGGATCTAGTTGGGGTTTGATACTTCCGGTGGGAAGTTTTGGTAGTGGTCTTGGTGACCCTTAGGTGAAGTCGAATCACGAGATTCTTTTGGGTGGTTTCCGAGGGCGGAATACCATCGGAGTAACTCCTTCTTTGTGAGAATCGATATTGGTAAATATCGGTGGAGTGAATTGTAACGGTTTGTAGTCCACCGAAAGGATGTACTAGTGAATAGTATCGTGTCGTGGATTCGCAACTGGATGTACGGATGGTTTAAACCCCCCATCCCGAACCAGTATATATCGTGGTGTTCTTTACTTGCTTTATATACTTTGGTTGAATTTGTAATAGTGGTTGTTCTCTAGGCTACTTGGTTGTCTTTAAGGCTTAAAGTTTTTAAACATTCTAAAAGCCGAAGAAACAGTATTCACCCCCCTCTACGGTTCTACAATTGGTATCAGAGCGGTATACTTAAGTTTTTAAGCATTAAAACCTTCCCGAGAAGTTGTTTTAAGTCAAAAACTTCTTTCCCAAAAATCTAAAATCCTAACTAAGATTTTTGGCGAAGTAGAGTATAGATCCATGGCTCAAGAGAACTATGTTGAGGGGTGCTCTATGAAAAGACCACCTTTGCTAGAGACCGATGGGTTTTGTTTTTGGAAAACCCGGTTTGAGACCTATGTTAGGTCGAAAGATCTTGATTTATGGGAAATTATTCAAAATGGCAACTTTGTGTTCATGGTGGAAGACCCCGAAACAAAGTTGTTAGTGGAAAAGCCCAACTCGGATCTAAAAGATGATGAGAGGAGAAAGCTTGGTAAGAATGATGAAGCCAAGATGTTAATCTACAATGCTCTACCTCGAAGGGAGTTCGAGAGAGTCCATGTATGCAAGACTGTAACAACCCGCATTTTCGGGACATTTCTCCTATTTACTATTCATCAGTTACTATTCATCATTACTATTCACCGGTCACTATTCATCATTTTCGGAGTCAATTTGTGATTCCGAGAAACGTTCAAAAATTTTACTATTCATGTGACACTATTCATTCCCGGAGGGAATCACTATTCATGATCATCGTTCGTCATTTCGTAAACTGAGTTTACGAGTCTTCAAATTCGCGTAACCAGTTAGGTTTAGCTGCGAATTCATGCATCATTCATTAATGACACTTCATATAGACTGAAATAGTCTACACATTATCATCATCATTTGAGAACCTACACGGATATGCATTATTTCAATTTACGTATGCTTAATTTGTAATTAACGATACCACTCAGTTTTACTACTAACGTATACCCAATACTCCCGACTATGATCCTAACATATTTACATACTCATAATAATAATATAAAAATTATATTATTATTTTACCCGGCGTTTTTTAAATAATGACTATATTTCACGGTCGGAGCTTATAACTCCGTCGGTTTGCGTTATTTCAATACGATAATTATTTCAACACCCGATTCTCATCAGGAATAATATTTTACAACTTTTACAACTTCGTCGTATTTTATTTCACCTCGGTAACAATTATTTTAGTTAACTCGGTACCCGATAACGCCTAATACACAAAAGAACTAAACTAATACATACACTTTGGGGACAAGCTCATTTAATGAGCCACCAACAAGCCTCCCTTGTTTCCCTCCTTTTGCCACCCCATTTGCCCCCCCCCCCCCCCTTGGACCAACTTTTGACCATTGACTCCACATGGATATATATATACACATCTATACTTCATTTCTTCCACATTTTCTTCATTTCCACCTCAAACAAAACACCATATTTCCTCTCCTTCCCTTGTGTATAATCGGCCAAACAAGAAACACAAGGAAGAAATCACTAACTTTCAAGATCCAAGTGTTAAATCAAGTTCTAATTATGATCTAGTTGGGGTTTTGTGGTAAAAACCCTATGTTTCTTAACATAATCATCTTCAAATCACTCCAATATTTCAAGTAAGCTTCAAAAACACTTTTGATCTTTTCATACTTTCATTTACTTTATATTTTTATGTATTTTCAAGATATATTGGTAAAACATGCAAGTATGTAAGATCCATACCACTTATTACTCATTTTTCTCTTTATAAACATAGATCTATAACTTTTATTAGTAATCTCATGAGATCCACCAAGATTGGTGATGTTTAGGAACCCATGACACCCAAAGAAGGTGTATGGTATGATTGGGTATTTGTGGAGTTGATTTGAGATAGTTTGGTAAAGATTTGAACAAGTTATTAACTAAGAAAACCAAGTTTTGACACACTACATAAGCTACTGTCCCTTTTTGTTAAACGTGGGAAAATCAGTGGGTTTTCTGTAACTTTGGACCAAAGATTTGGAAAGTACATTCCGAGACGAAACTATGGCCGAAAACGGGGATAAAATCCGAGTTACGACGAAAAAGATATGCTATTTTCAAGATTTACGACGAAAACTATATTTTCTGAAAAATTTAATCTGTCCCAATTTTTCTAGCTAGGAAAACTGAGATTTAATGATATCTAGACTAGTACCTTCGCGGGGATATAAAGAACGTAGAAAACGAGCTTATAACGAAAAAGATACAAGTGTTTGAAATCCGACGATATATATATATTTCCATCAGCTTTTTACACTAATAGAGTTTTGACGTAAACTGTCTTTGCGAGACACCACTTTCACGGCTGTTTTTCTTTATGATCGGATCAGTTTGAGTCCGAGCCGTAGTTTTATGAAATCAAAATCTCCCAGCAAGCTTTTCAAATCAATTGGCCGTTTGATCATTGGACTCGTAACGAATAAACTACGATCTCATCTATATACCCGATAAACTATATATATTTTTGACAGCTTTTGCTATAATGAAATTTTCTAAGTGTTGAACATAATACTTTCAAGTAACAACATTGAGAGTCGATTTTCTCATCGATCAAGACCCGTATAGCCAAAAGTCAAATAACACGACTTCAAGATATTGTTACAAGGTTTTCAAAAACGCCGAGCTTGACCATTAACACTTAACGTACAATATTTCGCGACTAGTTTTGCGAGGCCATTTTGGTCATATTTTCAAGTAATGAAAATGTTATTTTTGCGACGAAAACCTTATATTTACCGATAAAACACCAAACGAGGATCGTGGAGTACCTTTTCAACACAATTACATGAAAAGTGGTTATTAACTTAACGAGACGTCAAAAATGTATTTTTCGATGATAAGCGTTATTTCCAAAACTAACGAGTGGTATCGATAACATACGTACTTGCATGTGTAGCATCATTTCGTTTCTTACATGAGAAACTATCATTCATATTAGGTTGCGATTAGAGATCGTGCCTCATTTCAGTGTATCCACTTTTGTCATCATAGCTATCGCACCAGGTGAGTTCATACCCCCTACTTTTACTTGTTTTTATAACTGTTTTGGGGGAGAATACATGCTCGTTTTTGACTAAACTCAATGCTTGAATGCGCAATTGTTTACTTAAACACTACTGTTTCTTTGAAGGCTTGATTGATTATTCAAATGCACCTATGTGTATATCGGTTGCATACTTGATTATTTTCTCGCATACACAAGCGTTTTATAAACATGCAACACACTTTATGAACTCTTGCTTTTATGCAACACACTTTATGAACTCTTGCTTTTATGCAACCCACTTTATGAACTCTTGCTTTTATGCAACCCACTTATTGAACTCTTGCCTTTATGCAACCCACTTTATGAACTCTTGCTTTTATGCAACACACTTTGTGAACTATTGCTTTTATGCAAACACTTTTATGGACCATACTGAAACTTATGTTTTATCTAAACTATTACGCGGATTAGCCTAAGCCCTTGAATCCCACTATGCCCAAACTCATGAACCGTCAATTCCTGCTGGGAAGCGCGAATGTTATAAATAGATCTATTGGTGGTGACTCCCCCGTTCGGTTTGACCGGATAGGCAAACGCGAGCGTATAACATGTCGAATTACAAGTGTAACGGGATAAACACTTGCCGGGCCTTTATATTTAACATGCTTCTAGAGCATGCACACTGTTATAGCTTCGGTTGCATGAACTTAGCGCTAGCGTAATAGACTATTTTGCTATGTGATATTATATTTGTTGTAATGATCACACACTCTACTCATGGTCCACAATCCTGATTTTACTGTAAGGTAAAATTTATTTTTATGACATTGTGAGTTACACAATGGTCACAAAACTCTCTATTGTACTCACAACACTATTGTTTTAATACAAACTTATGAACTCACCAACCTCGTGTTGACACTCTTTAGCATGTATCTTCAGGTTTTAAGCAATGGCACGCTACTGGAGGTTTTGGCAGGGCATGGCATGGGCATAGAAGACTCTGATATTAACTTGGGGACCATTTTAAACTATTTTACGGGCCTACTTCCGCACTATATTTTAACGATGTAAATTCAATACTTTTGGTTAAATGCTTTTATTCTAAATGATTGAAGTGAAAACCAGTTTTGAACTTGTGTTATAATACCAATTGAGTTACACCCCAGCTACATGTATGCTTCCGCTGGACCCGATTATGGGGGTGTGACAGATTGGTATCAGAGCTTTGGCTATAGCGAACTAAGTGTTTTTTTTAAAACCTAGACTATAGCTACTTTTACGAAAACTTAACCCTATGACCGTCACGTGCCTGCCTGCCAAGCTGAAGCCTCATTTGTGGTTAGTTGCTGACTTAGGTGATGAGATTTGTGTCTCATTATCTGATATATTATATTCATTTATTATAGTTGATTACTATAATGGTCTTTCATATAAGCATGATCACGTATCATATATGTCACCGCGCTATGTTTCTCTTTGCATAGTTTCATCAATTGACCTTGAGTTTGGTCACTTGCTTTTGTCTTTCAGAACGTCTTGGTATTTGGGGAGGACATAGTCTTAGTATAACTGAGCTGAGTATTTCAAAATTCATGGAACCTCGGTGGAATATAGACTGGTCATCTATATTCAACCTGGGATAGTGAGATATAGGCTGACCACCTATGTCTGACTCAGAAATGAATTTTGCAATACTGAGAATGGTTATAATAAAATTCTGTCTAGATTGAATTCTCTACTCAATTCCCAAATGTTTCATTTACGTGTGTGTAAACACTCGTTGGCAGAATATCCATACTTTTCACCATCTTGTTAACCACCGATTGGAAGCACGCCAACTGGTCATTTCATCTCATGGACATTTACGTCTATGCACGATACACTTATATCACAGTATTTTCTTTTATCACAATCTCATTTTGTCACAGTTGTCACAATCTTTTCCCTTCTCACCATCACTATCATTTCCCTTCCCCATCCCCATATATATATAAGGAATTAGCTAACACTCTATAGACTCCGATGTCACTCATCCCTCACTACTCCCTATATTGATAAGTGGATGTTATCAATGATCTCCCTAGGAAAGACTTTCCATACCATCTACGAGGAGGATCCCTCGGCACATTAAGACCATACAAAACTCAACAGAAATCTCAAGATATCACAAAACTATTCGAACCACTATCACTGGCCTGATTACCAAAAGTTCTATCATCTAGAAAGTATTGGCTTGACTGAATCACAAGATTTGTTTCGATGCGAATGCTCACTAAGCAACACCATAGAGATAAATCCAACCTCTTAACCAAGACTATAGAACGTTCAATTGAACGTATCCTCACCAATAGACATTATTCAAACATGTTAGACATCTATGCATTTGGGCAGACATACCTACCCGACTATTTTATCCTCTTAATACTTTTACTTTTAAATGGATTTTTCTCCAAACTACCATTATACAAAAACATATATCTTGTAAGAAATGCTTTTCTGAGGCACTTATTTTGACAAGCAAATTCCTTTTGATTAATCTTTTACAAAACTATTGAATGTTAGGAAATTTTAAACATCGATCTTTGGTAAGCCGTATTATCCACCTTATGTTGAAAAACTGTCCTATCTTGCATAACTATTAAATTTTGAAACATCAAGAAAAATGTTACTTAGAAAGCCGTTTGCTTAAAATTATAAATTCATTTATTCAGGGAAGGTTTATGAACAAAACACACAATCTCAACACAAACTTTGAAAATCAATCACTATATTACATCTCGTATACCTTTAGGAGTTTGTGATTTGATGACATATAACTTGGGGAAAATCTTAGTAATGGAGACTAAGCATCGTAGGTGGAGAAAGACTAAATTCATGGCATCCTGCGGAGGATCGCAACCTTATCCTAATCTGTTATTTTCAACAACACCCTTTGACGGACTTAACCCTGTAAGTTTTTCCACAAGATTCAGGATACCCATTTCAATTATTCCTAATAGAGGAATTTGATTCACCTCGAACTCCTAGCGATTTCATTAAGATTCCTTTGGAACCACACCACCTATTATCTTCAGACCAATGGTCAGAATTTGAGGTTGATTCAAACACAGGGAGATATGCCCAAATCGGGTGTGATTGACACTAGAAATTGTTGGACTAACCATTTGCCATAAATCAAATTCAGTTGCAACCTTAGTTACCACACGAGTGTAGAGACTACACCATTTGAAGCACTCTATGGCCGAAGCGCCAACATCCATTGACGGATTGAAATTTGGAAAAGCCCAACTCTCTAGTCCAGTAAGCATTCATGAACCCGATATACACTAGACCATTCAACATTTCTGACAGAGTAGGCCTGGTGGCCGTCAGACTTGAACCTTGTTAGAGCTCAATAGCTTACATGATAAGAATCATCATCTTTTCACCAATACAACTTCAGAGACCAACACAAACTGAACTTCGGGACGAAGTTCCTTTTAAGGGGGTGAGACTGTAACAACCCGCATTTTCGGGACATTTCTCCTATTTACTATTCATCAGTTACTATTCATCATTACTATTCACCGGTCACTATTCATCATTTTCGGAGTCAATTTGTGATTCCGAGAAACGTTCAAAAATTTTACTATTCATGTGACACTATTCATTCCCGGAGGGAATCACTATTCATGATCATCGTTCGTCATTTCGTAAACTGAGTTTACGAGTCTTCAAATTCGCGTAACCAGTTAGGTTTAGCTGCGAATTCATGCATCATTCATTAATGACACTTCATATAGACTGGAATAGTCTACACATTATCATCATCATTTGAGAACCTACACGGATATGCATTATTTCAATTTACGTATGCTTAATTTGTAATTAACGATACCACTCAGTTTTACTACTAACGTATACCCAATACTCCCGACTATGATCCTAACATATTTACATACTCATAATAATAATATAAAAATTATATTATTATTTTACCCGGCGTTTTTTAAATAATGACTATATTTCACGGTCGGAGCTTATAACTCCGTCGGTTTGCGTTATTTCAATACGATAATTATTTCAACACCCGATTCTCATCAGGAATAATATTTTACAACTTTTACAACTTCGTCGTATTTTATTTCACCTCGGTAACAATTATTTTAGTTAACTCGGTACCCGATAACGCCTAATACACAAAAGAACTAAACTAATACATACACTTTGGGGACAAGCTCATTTAATGAGCCACCAACAAGCCACCCTTGTTTCCCTCCTTTTGCCACCCCATTTGCCCCCCCCCCCCCCCCCCTTGGACCAACTTTTGACCATTGACTCCACATGGATATATATATACACATCTATACTTCATTTCTTCCACATTTTCTTCATTTCCACCTCAAACAATACACCATATTTCCTCTCCTTCCCTTGTGTATAATCGGCCAAACAAGAAACACAAGGAAGAAATCACTAACTTTCAAGATCCAAGTGTTAAATCAAGTTCTAATTATGATCTAGTTGGGGTTTTGTGGTAAAAACCCTATGTTTCTTAACATAATCATCTTCAAATCACTCCAATATTTCAAGTAAGCTTCAAAAACACTTTTGATCTTTTCATACTTTCATTTACTTTATATTTTTATGTATTTTCAAGATATATTGGTAAAACATGCAAGTATGTAAGATCCATACCACTTATTACTCATTTTTCTCTTTATAAACATAGATCTATAACTTTTATTAGTAATCTCATGAGATCCACCAAGATTGGTGATGTTTAGGAACCCATGACACCCAAAGAAGGTGTATGGTATGATTGGGTATTTGTGGAGTTGATTTGAGATAGTTTGGTAAAGATTTGAACAAGTTATTAACTAAGAAAACCAAGTTTTGACACACTACATAAGCTACTGTCCCTTTTTGTTAAACGTGGGAAAATCAGTGGGTTTTCTGTAACTTTGGACCAAAGATTTGGAAAGTACATTCCGAGACGAAACTATGGCCGAAAACGGGGATAAAATCCGAGTTACGACGAAAAAGATATGCTATTTTCAAGATTTACGACGAAAACTATATTTTCTGAAAAATTTAATCTGTCCCGATTTTTCTAGCTAGGAAAACTGAGATTTAATGATATCTAGACTAGTACCTTCGCGGGGATATAAAGAACGTAGAAAACGAGCTTATAACGAAAAAGATACAAGTGTTTGAAATCCGACGATATATATATATTTCCATCAGCTTTTTACACTAATAGAGTTTTGACGTAAACTGTCTTTGCGAGACACCACTTTCACGGCTGTTTTTCTTTATGATCGGATCAGTTTGAGTCCGAGCTGTAGTTTTATGAAATCAAGATCTCCCAGCAAGCTTTTCAAATCAATTGGCCGTTTGATCATTGGACTCGTAACGAATAAACTACGATCTCATCTATATACCCGATAAAATATATATATTTTTGACAGCTTTTGCTATAATGAAATTTTCTAAGTGTTGAACATAATACTTTCAAGTAACAACATTGAGAGTCGATTTTCTCATCGATCAAGACCCGTATAGCCAAAAGTCAAATAACACGACTTCAAGATATTGTTACAAGGTTTTCAAAAACGCCGAGCTTGACCATTAACACTTAACGTACAATATTTCGCGACTAGTTTTGCGAGGCCATTTTGGTCATATTTTCAAGTAATGAAAATGTTATTTTTGCGATGAAAACCTTATATTTACCGATAAAACACCAAACGAGGATCGTGGAGTACCTTTTCAACACAATTACATGAAAAGTGGTTATTAACTTAACGAGACGTCAAAAATGTATTTTTCGATGATAAGCGTTATTTCCAAAACTAACGAGTGGTATCGATAACATACGTACTTGCATGTGTAGCATCATTTCGTTTCTTACATGAGAAACTATCATTCATATTAGGTTGCGATTAGAGATCGTGCCTCATTTCAGTGTATCCACTTTTGTCATCATAGCTATCGCACCAGGTGAGTTCATACCCCCTACTTTTACTTGTTTTTATAACTGTTTTGGGGGAGAATACATGCTCGTTTTTGACTAAACTCAATGCTTGAATGCGCAATTGTTTACTTAAACACTACTGTTTCTTTGAAGGCTTGATTGATTATTCAAATGCACCTATGTGTATATCGGTTGCATACTTGATTATTTTCTCGCATACACAAGCGTTTTATAAACATGCAACACACTTTATGAACTCTTGCTTTTATGCAACACACTTTATGAACTCTTGCTTTTATGCAACCCACTTTATGAACTCTTGCTTTTATGCAACCCACTTATTGAACTCTTGCCTTTATGCAACCCACTTTATGAACTCTTGCTTTTATGCAACACACTTTGTGAACTATTGCTTTTATGCAAACACTTTTATGGACCATACTGAAACTTATGTTTTATCTAAACTATTACGCGGATTAGCCTAAGCCCTTGAATCCCACTATGCCCAAACTCATGAACCGTCAATTCCTGCTGGGAAGCGCGAATGTTATAAATAGATCTATTGGTGGTGACTCCCCCGTTCGGTTTGACCGGATAGGCAAACGCGAGCTTATAACATGTCGAATTACAAGTGTAACGGGATAAACACTTGCCGGGCCTTTATATTTAACATGCTTCTAGAGCATGCACACTGTTATAGCTTCGGTTGCATGAACTTAGCGCTAGCGTAATAGACTATTTTGCTATGTGATATTATATTTGTTGTAATGATCACACACTCTACTCATGGTCCACAATCCTGATTTTACTGTAAGGTAAAATTTATTTTTATGACATTGTGAGTTACACAATGGTCACAAAACTCTCTATTGTACTCACAACACTATTGTTTTAATACAAACTTATGAACTCACCAACCTCGTGTTGACACTCTTTAGCATGTATTTTCAGGTTTTAAGCAATGGCACGCTACTGGAGGTTTTGGCAGGGCATGGCATGGTCATAGAAGACTCTGATATTAACTTGGGGACCATTTTAAACTATTTTACGGGCCTACTTCCGCACTATATTTTAACGATGTAAATTCAATACTTTTGGTTAAATGCTTTTATTCTAAATGATTGAAGTGAAAACCAGTTTTGAACTTGTGTTATAATACCAATTGAGTTACACCCCAGCTACATGTATGCTTCCGCTGGACCCGATTATGGGGGTGTGACAAAGACCACCAAGGAGATTTGGCATTCACTCATCATCACACATCAAGGTAACTCACAAGTCAAAGATTGCAAGATCGACTTACTCGTCCAATAATATGAGAAGTTTGCGAACTTGGATGAAGAAACCATTGACAATGGTTACACACGGTTCAATGCTATTATCACAAGCCTCACGGTTCTAGATCCTAGCTTCTACAACAAGAACTATGTGAGAAAGTTTCATCGAGCACTACCGGTTAAGTGGAGGCCAAAGGTGACGGATATTGAAGAAGCCAAGAACTTAGTGGAACTTCCTTTTGACGAGCTAATCGGCAACCTCAAAGTGTATGAAATGATTTTAGAAAACGACAAGGTCGTTTCTAAAGAATAGAAGAAAGAGGTTAAGTCACTAGCCCTTAAAGCTAAAGTCACTAGGGAACAAACTAGTGATGAAAGTGATAAAGGAAGTGATGAAGATGATGAAGAGCTCAACCCTATGGCAAGGAACTTTAGGAAGTTTATTAGACGAGAAGGTAACCATAGGCGCGGTAATCGGTTTGGTAACCAAGGTGATAGTGATGGTAGAAAGGTTGGAAGAGATCGTGGCTATAATAATAAAGGTGGTGGAAGCTCAAGGCGCGAGCGCGAGTGCTACAATTGTGGAGACAAGAATCACTTTATAAGTGAATGTCCAAAGCCGAAAGAAAATAAGGCATTCGTCGGCGGAGCTTGGAGTGATAGTGAAGATGGGGATCATTAAGAAAGAAACGCAATGTATCTCATGGCGTTTGAAACTCAAGAGGTATCTCCAAACTCTTCTATTTCTAATAATGATTTAAATATTCGTAATTTGCAAAAAGAGAATGAGGAATTTTTTTAAACTATTGAAAACTTGTTGAAGAGAAACGCTCTCTTAATGACAAGGTTTTTGAACTCGAACGAGAAGTAAAGAGACTTTCTCAACAGAAAGAGGTGGTTGAACCTTGCACAAGTTGTGAAAAACTTTTACATAAGGTTAACTCTTTGAATGACAAAGTATCCAAACTTCAAAAGGAGTCATTAAGTTTTTCTAAATTTAAGAAAAGTAGCAATGATTTGGATGATATGTTAAGTCAACAAAAATTGTCCCAAGATAAGGAAGGTCTTGGATTCTAAAAAATTGAGAAAACCACTTCCATAAGTTTAAGCAAACCAATAATGTTTGATGAAACAAGGACAAAATGAAAAACCAATTGTTCCTCAAACTCCTTTTGCAAATACTCGAAGTACTCAAACACCCTTTACAAGAAGTGAAACCCCAAAACAGTTTTACAACCCGGTTTCACGTAATGGACTTGGATACACACAAGCTCGAGTCGACCATAAACCTATCTTACCCACACCAAATATGAAACCATCATATAGCCGAAGACATTCCTATCATAATAATCAATCATCGTCAAGAAGAAATTTTTACAAAAATAAAAGACCTTCACATCGTGAATATAACTCATACCAAAGGAGAGAAAACTCCTACCTAAACCAAAGATTTTTTAGACCACACAATCATCAAAACTTTGGACCAAGATTTCAAAACCAAAGTAATTCTTTAAACAACCCTTGGTCTAAGTTTTCAAACTATGGTCTTGAAACACTAAGTGTCTTGCTTCATGACACAAGGATGTTCAACTTGGAAGTGTTTTATGCTAAAAACAATGGACCCAACAAACATTGGGGACCAAGTTTTTGAGTTACACGTTTGATAAGAAAGGTTCAAATATGTGCTTGCACCGGTTAATTGGATTATGGATAGTGATTGCGCACATATTCGATAGTTGTATAAGGCTTATGTCATACATAGAGTACTATGACGGACTCTTATCTAGTGCCCATGGTATCCATGAAGTCAAGCTAATGCTCCTTCTAAACTTGTGAACCTTTAAATGCTTTAGTCTTTAGTTTTCATAGATTCTAAGTGAACTTATTTGATAATAATTAGCTTAATTGTGTCACAACTTGAAAACATAGGATATACTTGTCTTACTTGTTGTAAATCGTTATGTGCTATTTTATGATTGTTTGTATGTGACTACATGAAAATACTTGTTAGCTTAAGTAATTAAACTTAGGAATGAAAACTAACTTATGTGCGGCATATATAAATAATATCACGCTAAATCTTAAGTTTCACTTCATGATAAATTAAGATAAACTGGTTTGATGATTGTACTTTTCACATCAATATACATGTGTAGTTTGCTTAATTGCTTAATATGTATATGTAAGATCTTAAAGGGAAATCTTTTTAATATATACAAATAAGTTATATGCATGATTATGTTGCTAACAAGTTATTGCTTTAATCAACAAAGTGATAACATGAAATTCGCTCACATGATTAAGTGTTCCTAGAAATAAGATTGTTTGTCATTTATTGTGGGCTCATGGGTACTATGTGATTATATGCTTATTTTTCGTAGTTATTAAATGACGGTATGAAATTCGTATTTGCATTAAAATATGCTTTGATGCTATTTGCTTATATGCCCACTTGCCTTGATGCTAGTTGATTTCGTGCATATTGCTAACATGCTTATTGCTTGCATATTTGTTAATGATAGTAGATCATGTGCTCACAACTTTGAAGTATCACATTTAATTAAACCCTAGGTGCATATTTACATACTACTTAGACAAACAAGTTCTTGTAAGCAATAGGATTAGTAACAACATTTTGACCAATAGAGTCTTTGAGTTACTTCATATCGATTTGTTTGGTTCATCACATATTCGAAGTTACAGAGGCAACTTCTATACTTTAATGACAATTGATGACAACTCACATTATATATGGACTCGATTTCTAAGTGCTAAAGAAGACGCTCTAGATAAGTTTATGTAACAACCCACAAAATCTCATTTCTATCATTCCCATTACAAATACCTATAGTAGGTATTTCACAGGTAAAGTTTTGCTTTTTATGTACATTCATTACTACATGACTCTCTAGACCTGCTCACGTATCTACACAGGCCAAATAACTCAACACTTACATCCTATAAACCCCTGGTATGTCAAGCATAAGATCACCACAACACCATAATAAGTAATCTACCAATCTAACACACTAAATATATCACAAAACCCTAATAAACCTTAATTAAACCCTAAATAGGTCTATGTGCTTACTAAACCCTATATGCTTAACTAAACTAGTTTGAAAGTATCCAAGGCTTAAGTATGAGTTACCTTAGGAACATTAGGATACCTTAGGACCATTAGGCACTAGTACAACCCATTAGAACTTAGGTACAAGTCCTTTAAGCACAAAACCATAACTAGGTCATAACTTCCTAGAATTAGGTCTAAACTATCCTAAAACTTCACTATAAGTCACCACCACTTACTATAAGCTTCTTAGGATCTAGGATTAGTTATTAGAAACTCATAGGACACTAATATAGGCACTAAACCGTAGGATAAACCCTAATATCCCACTAAACACAATTAGGTCATTTAGGTCATAAAACAAGGTCAAACCTTCCCAAATCTTTCCCATAAGCTACCCTCACTTAACGCAAACCCCTTAGAACTTAGGATTAGTCACTAAAAACTCTTAGGAATCTAACCTAGGTACTAAACCTTAGGTAAAACCCTAAACTCTCACTAAGTAAAACTAGGTCTAAACTTAACCTAAACTAGTAAAACATAAATATAAGCACCTCAAGCACGTCAACCTAGCACCCTAGCACCTTAGTTATGCTTAATCACACACCCTAGCACCTCTAAGCACCCACAAAAGTAGGTGATGCACCTACTTGTCACCACCTTCAACCCCTCAACTCACCACCACCACAACCGGCCTGGGCAGCCCCCTTGCTAATCCTAGCTCATTCTCATCACCTCCTAGACTTGCTACAACCCCTTGCTTAGATTACTCATCTTCACCCTCCTCGACACCTCCTACTTCTATTTCTTGCTCACTACTCCTCGCTACCCTATAAATAGCCCCGCCCCCTCTCCATTTCTTTCACACCTCTTCTCTTCTTTCTCTCCATACATATTCTAGTCCTAGTAGTTGTACACGAGCTGTAGTAGGCCTAGGAGTTGAGCTAGCTAAGCCTTGCCCTTGTCGAGTTATGGTTTAAGTCGAGAAAACTCTAGAAACTTTAGTTAAACCTCGTTAACCTTTCCCTAGTCACGTAAGATTTCATTTTGCTTTCTTTTGCTTTAGATTAGTCTTAGGATAGTAATAGGATGCCTTAGATCCCATAGGAACCCTTGCCTAAGCCTTAAACCATTTCATTTGCTAGTTTTCTTTTTAAAACCCTAATTATAGATAAAACCCTAAATATAGGCTATAAGCCCTAAGCTAGTTTAGAAAACTTAAGTTAGCTAATATTAGTTAAACATAAGCTAGGAAACTTAGTTGTTACAAAAAAAATATAGTTTACATGCATTTAGGACTAGTTTTGCAAAACTTGACATGCATAAGGGTATATATCATAAATTCCTAAAACTATAAAGTCTAGGGACTATTTTTGACATTCCCTATAAGTAATAAGTGTAAGGACTCATTTTGAAAAGTATTAAAACCTTAGGATAGAAATTAAAGTACGTTATAAACTAAAAAGGACTAGTTATGCAAATATTATAAAGTTAAGGGTCTAAATAGTAAATATAGAAAACTTATAAGTCCAAGGGTTATTTATATCACTTTATAAAAATATAGAAGTCTAGGGGCTAATTGTGTTAAATATAGATAGTTATAAGTATAAATAATATAAGTATTATAAGTTTAGGGTAAAAAATGTAAATATATAAACTATAAGGGTATAAAGTGAAAATATTATATAAATATAAAACCTAATTAAATTTAGAAGCATAACAAAATAGTAGGGAGCTTCATGTGAGGAGTACCATGTGGATATTTCGTTTTGACGAGTTTGCTGGGTTTATGAATTAAAGTGCCCTGGCTCCTCAAACGATTATTGCATGTACTTATGGATTATGATAGCCCGAACGGTGTTATGATTATACTAAACCTAATAAAAATATAGCTCAATAGTAGGGAGCTTCACGTGAAGAGTATTAACTTCTGAATTATGATGGCCCAGACGGTATTATATTGATAACATAATACAATAGTAGGGAGCTTCATGTGAGGAGTCATATACTTCTGGATTGTGATGGCCCGAACTATGTTATATTATATCTAAAACATTAATGAACCTAAGAATGATAACTTAAGAAACTTAAACAGGATAACTAAAGCTTGACATATATCCAAACCTACAACACATTAGGATACGTGAGTAAGGCAGTCTAGTTCCCGAGTCACTTTTTGCATCAATTAGATTTCCCTAAGCCCAGGTGTGTTTCATAGCCTCATACTCTTTTTAAAAACTTTCACGCTAAATGCTTTACAAACCCTGTGAGGGGGATACATGCTACTTGCTTTACTTAAAACCGAATACAAGTATTTTTCTTTGGTTGTTGCACGAGTAAGCCAACTGCCACCACTACATAACCAAAATTCATGAATCTAATCGTTTGGGATATTTTACCCACGCGAACGCGAATATAGTTGATAAATCTATTGGAGTTTGACAACTCCCGTTGGTATTATCTTTCTGGATGGTACCAATAAGTACTATACTTGAACCCACTGAAGGATTAACTTTGGCAAATTATCCTTCCCATCCTCTCATGGTTGGGTCTGCATCCCTCATGACCCGGATTGTTAACGTGTAGTTCATGAGCTTAGTGCAACATACCCTACTTATGATGATTGTGCGTGTATCACAAATATCACACACACAAAACATTTTCCCAGAGGGGTGTAACAACGGAACCCAGGGAACTTGTATTCACTAACACTTAAACCTATGACTCTCACTCAGCACCTAGTGTTGACTTTTAAGCATGTATTCTAGGTATATCACTTCCACGGAGATATGGCAGTAGGAGGCACTGAACTCGGAGGACTTTCAAACCGGTTATCATTCAAACATAACCTAACACCTAGACTTTGGAACCTCATTAAAAGTAAAAGTATATCTTTTACTAATAAAACTCTGATAATTAAATGAATGATAACTAAATTTTCTAAAAACGTCTATTTTCGTGTCGTTTTCTATTACTGTAAATGTGATTTTATGAAGTAATACCCCAAACACTTAATCCGATGCGATCAATGAAAAATGAGGGTGTTACAGATTGGCATCAGAGCTTCATTTGTAGAGAACAAGGTCAAAACCTAAACTACAACTATTTTTCCTAAACCCGAGAAAGTCCTCAGTACCTCTGCCATCCTCCGTAACTATACGTGCTAAGGTTAGTATAATAATTGCCTGCTTAACTACTAAATGATTTACAGTATTTTTACTATTATATAGTTATGTCTACTCCCCACTACTCTACCCCCATCTCATCTAGTTTACATCCGGAGAATGATCTTCCCTCTCCGAATGTACTAGATTATTCCCCTAAACCATATATTCCCAATTACTTAGAAGACTCTAGGAATAGTTTAGATACACTTTCACCCTTTGGATATACACCTTTCTTAGATAACCCTCATTTAAAACACTTAAGAGATTTCTATGCTAAGTCATCACCTATTCCTCCCCTAAACCCTGTCATACACCCACCATTCCCCACATCTAGATTAGAACCCCATTGTTTCTTTCTCTTTATAGAACCATGTATACCTAGAAACCATATCGCTACCTATACCCCTAGATATGACCCTAGGCAACCCTACACCTTACTTAGTAAACCCTCCCATTTCATCTTTGAAAGATGAATTTGGAGAAAACCCCTCTAGGACAACTTTAAAAAATGAGGAAAATCAATTAGAGGAAATTTTAAGTAATTTAGATGAAATTTTCCTTGACCTTCTTGAGAAGATAGAAAAAGGTCATGATAATAACTTAGGTAATCAACCTGACTATAGTAGTTTAAGAAATACCTTACAAGAAAACCGTTTTAAAGTAGCTAAAATACAAAAAAAACCAAATGAAACACCACCATAAAATAGCCTTTGCCCGCTTTAGGATTTGTACTTTAGAAAAGATAATAGATGATGATGAGGAAAATCATCAATCAAACATAGAAAACACAAACTCTTGGAATTAGGAAAAACCTTAGAAACCCCTAAGTAATATACCTTTTATACCCTTGGAATAGTTAGTGCCTATAGGATATGTAAGATAGGAAATTAATAAAATAAGTTAGGTTTTAGAAACAACCTAGTGCCTCTCAACTAGGATAAATTAGATAAACTAGATTTAGGTATACCTCTCCCACATTACCTTAGGTCACCCTTAACCCAATAGTAACCCCTTCGGAAAATAGATATAGCCCATAGAACATGACAAGTTAGGTACTTGTTATGACCTACCCCTAACCCTTACCCCTAGGAATTTAGGAAAACTACCCCAATGCCTTAGATACATAGAATCTCTAAACTGTTTTAAACTCCCCTCATACTTCCTCCTTTCCTAAAAACAATTCCTTTCAAACACTCTCCCTTATCAATGGTGAGAATTCTTATTCTACACCATAGAGATCTGAATTCTTTCTCCTCTGATCTCTAAATCCTCACTACTTCCTTAGCTTTCTTAAGCTATTTCCTTCCAAGTTAGAGATTCTACCCCTAACTATCCCATATGCAAATATATGATAGTCATATACAAGCATATTCCTATCCTTTTCCTTTTTATTTTCTTAGATTACTATGATTTTTCCAAGTTAGTTTTCCCCATCCCCTAAAAAAAAACTATATTTAGGATTCCCATACTTGAGGTTAGAAATAACATTAGGATATCCCTAGAAAACATAAGCTTAAGTATAGAATACCCTAGATCACTAAGAAAGGCTATCTAAGAAACCCTTGATGAAATAGAAAAATAAGATTAGGAATCTTTAAGGTTTTATAGGATAGAAACCAAAATCCCTACCCCAATAGATAGAAAAATTAGGAAGACATCCCTATAAGATAGAATTTTGTAACACCCCCAATTCATGGATGCAGCGGAATTCAAACTGGGTGTTACTCGACGGCACAATAGTCACAATAATAGAAAACGAACTCTAATTGAGTCGTTTTAAAAGATTTATCATTCAAATTATATAAATATCAGAGATTACAAAATGAGGTCCCAGATGGTTCCATGTTTACAAATTACATTAAATGAGTTTTCGAATGATAATAAAATTTATAGCCCTCTTGAATATCCATGCTCCTCCGTGCCATCCTCGTTCATTATGGACCTGAAATACTTGCTTAAAAGGTCAACACAAAGGTTGAGTGATATTCATAGAGTTTGTTTAATGGTTAAACACAATATGTTGGTAGTGTGAGTTAATTAGACTCGAAAACGATGGGCTACGTTGTTATATGCCCATAAAACGTATTATTACACTAAGCTCGTGACACCAAAACGTTAACGGGTACCAATATCAATCGGCGGAGTTATCCCGGTAGGTACTTTGCCGTCATACCTATGTCTCAAATATTAATGCATTTGTTTGAATTTAGTCAAAACAAATGGGATTCGTCAATCCCAATAGGCCTATTCACAATATTCGCGCTCACTATTACTAGTGATTAAATGGTTCATGATAAGGGATATTGGATTTGGCAAGGATGGTACTTAGTGATAATAAAATAATCGGATAGCATATAATTTCAAAGCATTGTATTTGGTTTAAAATAGCATGTATCCCCCCAAGAGTTTGTAAAACAATTAAGTAATGGAAAGTGGGGCTATGAACTCACCTTAAGTTATATAGCAAGTAGTTAATGTGATGGTTGAATCGCGAAGGTTTCTACAAGCAACCTATAATAGAATGTTGCGACTTAGGATTGGAGTAAAGAATATGAAGAATTGCCTATATATGTCTTGCATTTAGTCCATGATGTAGTACTTAGTATAGTGTAAGTCTTTGATAAGAAATGGTTTATGAAACATGTATAGTTTATATGTCGCTTACTACCGTTCGGGCCGACAAAACTCAGAGGTCATGTAGTAAACGTTCGAGGAGCCAGAACACTTTAATTCGTAAATCCACAACTCATCTCAACGGCTTACTTAATGAACCCCTCACATGAGGCTCCCTACTATTGTAGTATTTGATAAAATATATATAAGTTTTTGATCCGAAAAAGTTACATGTTCCAATATTTGAATAAACTTAGGAAAGTTTACTTTTGGATGAAGATTATTATTACAATGAGTCTCATGGTTATTTTGATGGAGTAGATCAAAATTGGATGTTTATATTGCCATTAACTCTTTAGTTCATGTTTTCGCCTAGGTAAGTTTATATGGTCTTTAGCCATGGCTTTGTCGTGACCTTGGTCATTGTTACCATGGGCTTGAGACTCAACCTTGGCCTTAGGCGTGGTTGTGGTCTTGGCTTTAGGTCATTAGACCTCTTGGTTTCATTTAATCATAACTATTACATGGTCATTTGGTCTTAAAATGGGCTGTTAAGAAATTTGAAGAAAAATATCACTCGGAAAGCGTTTTGAGGGCTGGAGCTTCTTTGTTCCTGAACGAAAACGTCGTTCCGGACAACTTTCATGTTTTAACTTTTTGATGAATCGGATCAGAAGTGCTACTTTCAAAAAGGTCAGAATGTTTACAGCTTGTTTTAGGCAGTTTCGTCGTTTTGGTTTTGCTAACTTCTTATGGCCATAACTTTTGACTCGTGTACTCGTTTTAGGTGGTTCAAATTGCTATGTTTTCCTTGTTAAGTCCTATTTAATAGTAGGTAAGTGTCCAATATCATAGTTATACTATTTTGGTCTTGGTTCTCCATAAAAGTCACTAGTTTTCTTGTTATCCTAACATAAGTTAATATATAGTTTTCAAAACTCGTTTTAATAGTTTTTATACATCATGAACATAACACAAAGACCATATATAGAATGAATGAAATATAATAAGCATGAAAATGATATTGAGTAAGAAAGTGTGTTAGGGTTTCTTACAACTTTTGGCCTTAATGAAAAAGGAACTCGTGAACTAGGACAAGAACTATATCCTTCAATCGAAAACCCTAGCTTCTAATCCTTCACCAAAACTCTTGTAAACATTGCTAGCCTTGATATAGACCTTGTGAAAACCTTATTAACTCAGCCCTAGTACCCTTGTGTAGCTCCTAATTCATCCATGGAATCACCAAATAAACACTAGTTTCATGTAGAGAATAACTAAGCCTTGAACTTTGATATGTAGCTTCAATATGGAAATCAAAAGATGGATAATTTAGGATGCTGATGATGGATTAGTGATGAAGAGAGAAAAAGGAAGAGTTTCTTGGTGAATAAATGAGGAGGTGAATGTGTTTGAGAGAGTTGTGATCAAATTGGCTAGTTTTACTATAGAAACCTTAAGGATTAAGTTACTTAGCTAGTGTATCTAACACATGTGAGCTTCCTAATGTTTCAAGACTTATCACCAAGTCAAATGGCATGGTGAATCACCCCTATACACGTTCATATGATGGTATGGTGTGACTATATGATTAACTTGGTATTATATAGCTTACGGAGTGAGTTTTGGTTCCGTTAATTGCTAACTGTAAGTGGTTAAGTCATGAAACTTAAAACCGGGTATCGTAAAAATACGAAACTTATAGGAATGATTAAACTCATCAATATACTCATTATTATCTTATAAACATGAGTGATAAGTTTAATGGATCGTGAAAATGCTGATAACGCTGGAAACGTAGGTTTAAAACGCGTAAAACGTAAAACGTACGAAAGTTGCATAAAATTGAGAATAGAAAAATGTAATTTTTCTAATATGATTATAATGATTTAAAATGACTTATAATGTCTAGACTGGGCTCAGTCTAGTGTCGGTTGGCATTCAATGTCTTTAAGACATAAAACCGTAAGCCTAAAAATCAAGGAATGATTTATAAAATCAAGGAATGATTTTTGGTCAAAGGAGGAGGGAAAAATTTGTTGACTTTTTCGAAAAATATGAAAACTCAAATTGTCTTAGAAATGCGGTGCAGGTATAGGCTAAGGTTACGGCTAAGTAAAAGCGCTTAAAAACGAAAATTTCTGTTTCTCACGGTCGAGGGTTTATTTAGTCACATTTTTCTTAGTCATGATTAATTCTCAAATAAATCATGAGTGTATCAAACATTTTTATGATGCGGGGAAAATTGACGCGGTCGAGTTTCGTTGTGCGTAGGATTTTTGAATGACGTTTTAACCTAAACGTGTATTTCCTTAATAACTTTCGCGAAAATGATCTGATGATTGTCAAACTTTTATTTTGCCATGGAAATGATTTATCACACGAGAATATGAAATAAAAATTAAATTTCGGAAAATGAATAGTGAAGTGAATAGTAAAAATATGAATAGTGAAATTTTTCGGGAATAGAAGTTAACCTGAAAATGCGAATTGTTACAATCTCTACCCCTTACGGGAACTTCGTCCCGAAGTTCTATGTGTGTTATATGTTGGAATGGTGTCGATGAACAGATGTGGTTACTTATGAGGACTAGAGTCTGTGATTACCAGTGATGTAGTGTGATTTGTCTCAGAATATGGTGTGTCAATAGAAATTGATAACATAGTTGAATGTTACTAGAGATTCATATAGTATTCTAATATCAAAGGAAATTGATATAGCAGTCGAATATTAATAGGAATTGATATAGTAGTTGAATAGAAATTGATATAGTTGAATATCAGATATAAATTGATATAGTTGTCAAGTATCAATAGCAATTGATATAGTAGTTGAACAACAATAGCAATTGACATAGGAATCCAGTAAATGGAAATTGATATAGTAGTCGAATATCATTAGTAATTGATATAATAGTCGAATATCAATGGAAATTGGGATAGTAGGTGCAATCATAGCCTAGTAGGTAATCTGTTGTTGTACCTAGTGTTTATTGACTTCATACTTATGTTATTTTGGATACAAATAAGCCCACTTGTTTATAATTCTTTATTTACATAGAGAGGCATCCCAAACAATGTAAATAGGGGAATATAAACTTATGGTTCGGTGATTTACAATTTCTTTATTTAAATGAAAAGGCATCCCAATCCATTCAAATAATTATAAATCATCCTACTTAAGAATTCCCAACACAACGTTCATACTTAGCCGGTGAGTTACAAGGTAGTGTATTACGAGATGATACTAGTGTTCCAAAAGTACAAAATGAATATTCAATCTTGTAAAGCTGATGAGGGTGCTTGTAGTGTAACTAAGGATGATTTGAGCTTTAAAAGTGCATCAAGATCTGTTAATGAGCTTGTGGTTGTAACGGTTGTGAAGATAATGATGTGATATGTTGATGAACAAAATTATGTAGTGTATGCTTAACATTAATATTGGTAGAGATGTCAAGTTTGCTTTAAAATTTTAAGAAATTTTAAAGGTTTATGACGGAATGGTATCCTTAGGACCTAAACAGGATAGTACTTCTACGGGATGAAGAGAAGAATTGATAACTATCCCAAGATAGTAGTTCGGATTATCTTATAAATGAAAACTTTCAAGAATGAAATTAGATAGTACAAATAAGGTGTTAAGATCTTGCTGAGTGGTAAGGCACTATCGTGTCTCTAGATCTTTTTAATGAATTTTGGTGGTTTATCGAGATCAAGTAGGAAATTAATCTGAACATAACCCTAGTACAACTATTCTCAGTATTTGAAAATTTTAAGTCGAACATAGTTAGTCAGACTATGTTTCACTGTCCCTAGGTTAAATATAGGTGACTAGTCTATATTTAGCCAAGGTTCGATAAAATTTTCAAATACCTAAATTAGGTATACTTGTGATATGTTCGTTGCTTTTGAGAAACTGTCCACTAAACAAACGCGATGTCAAACCATTCAGTTGCAAGTCCCGCCCATACAAGACTTGTAACCTATGTTTTCACGTTCCATTGCATAGAAGATAGTACAGGTAGATACGCGTGGAAAGGAAGTTTTAAGTAATTCTAAAACAGTCCATACTTGGCCAGGATCACGAACTTTTAACAATGAAGGTTTCAGAAGAAAACTTTGATGAATGTAGAGAAACTTCAGCTTTTGTAGATGATGGATTAGTTTGTCCTTTAGAAATCTCATATTTCTATTTGGAAATCGATAGATTGTGATGGGTTTTTGATATCATATGAATTAATATTGATGAGGTGGTGGAATAATTCTAGAGACCATTGCACAAATCATAATGTCTCGGAAGTAGATTAGACCATTGTGCAATTCACAATGTCTGGGAAGTAGGTTAGACCATTGTGTGACTCAAAACATTTGAGAAATGATTAAGACCATTGTATCATACACTGTCCGGGAAATAGGAAAGACCATTGTAATTAGTTACAATGTCTTGGATATAAAATGTTGGAGTAGGAACATGATTGGGAGAATGTGGTTGTGTCGAAATGCCCTAGAATAGGCATGTGCAGATATGTTTAGTCCATTGTTTAGATAAAATAAATCGAGTGTATATATCAATATACTTATATATGTTCGTGTAGTGTAAAATGCCTAGTGTGTATATATCAATATACTTATATATGTTCGTGTAGTGTAAAATGCTTACGGGGAAATGCTCAATTATGCTAAGGGTACATATATCCATATGAAATTATGTTTGTGTAATATAAAATGCTTAATAAGTCCATAATCGTCTGGAGGATGGAAGACACGGAGAGCGGATGGCTATAAAATATTTTTGCTTGTAAGTGTGGTTATAGTTTAGGTCTCAATTAGACCCGTTTCTCTATAACCATGGCTCTGGTACCAATCTGTAACACCCCCAATTCATGGATGCAGCGGAATTCAAACTGGGTGTTACTCGACGGCACAATAGTCACAATAATAGAAAACGAACTCTAATTGAGTCGTTTTAAAAGATTTATCATTCAAATTATATAAATATCAGAGATTACAAAATGAGGTCCCAGATGGTTCCATGTTTACAAATTACATTAAATGAGTTTTTGAATGATAATAAAATTTATAGCCCTCTTGAATATCCGTGCTCCTCCGTGCCATCCTCGTTCATTATGGACCTGAAATACTTGCTTAAAAGGTCAACACAAAGGTTGAGTGATATTCATAGAGTTTGTTTAATGGTTGAACACAATATGTTGGTAGTGTGAGTTAATTAGACTCGAAAACGATGGGCTACGTTGTTATATGCCCATAAAACGTATTATTACACTAAGCTCATGACACCAAAACGTTAACGGGTACCAATATCAATCGGCGGAGTTATCCCGGTAGGTACTTTGCCGTCATACCTATGTCTCAAATATTAATGCATTTGTTTGAACTTAGTCAAAACAAATGGGATTCGTCAATCTCAATTGGCCTATTCACAATATTCGCGCTCACTATTACTAGTGATTAAATGGTTCATGATAAGGGATATTGGATTTGGCAAGGATGGTACTTAAATAATCGGATAGCATATAATTTCAAAGCATTGTGTTCGGTTTAAAATAGCATGTATTCCCCCCAAGGGTTTGTAAAACAATTAAGTAATGGAAAGTGGGGCTATGAACTCACCTTAAGTTATATAACAAGTAGTGAATGTGATGGTCGAATCGCGAAGGTTTCTACAAGCAACCTATAATAGAATGTTGCGACTTAGGATTGGAGTAAAGAATATGAAGAATTGCCTATATATGTCTTGCATTTAGTCCATGATGTAGTACTTAGTATAGTGTACGCCTTTGAAAAGAAATGGTTTATGAAACATGTATAGTTTATATATCGCTTACTACCGTTCGGGCCGACATAATTCAGAGGTCATATAGTAAACGTTCTGTGACACCCCCAAAATTTTACAACGCAGCGGAATACCAATTTGGGTGTCACTTCATAGTTCATAAAAACAAGTTACATAAAACGACCTCAAAAGAGACGTTTAATAAAATGTCACATTCGATTTGATAAATCAGAGTACAAAGGTCCCAACAATTTTTATTCAAAACTTTAAGTTTCAAGAGTTCAAACATGACTCATTTGCATATTTAAATAATAATAATAATAATCGAATGTGAAGAAAACAAGTCCTTCAATATTTGATATCCACGCGACTCCAATTACTCCCAATGCTCAGCTAGCAAAATAATACCTGAGAAAATACATGCTAAAAAGTCAACACAAAGGTTGAGTAAATCCATAGAGTTTAATAAGTAATAAGTTGAATACAAGTATTATTCATTATAAAAGACATATAACAAATACATGTCGGGAAATAAGATTTATAGCATTGAGCTCATGACACCGAACCTTGGCCAAGTTTAAATGCCCCTCACAAGGTATTCAATTGCCATTTACCTCAATTCTCAATATTATATGTCCGTTTGGTAATAAAGGCTCCAAGTGAGCGCTACTCACCCGAACAGGCCTGCCTGGCCAAATATGCATATCTATAATATTAGCGTTTACTCACGTAATTAACGGTTCATGAAATTAGGGACTTGTTGGCAAGGTACTCAATGTCTATAATCAGGTAATCGGGTCAAGCATCCCAAAAAGTACTTGTATTCAGTTTGTAAAACTAGCATGTATCCCCCTCGCGAGGTTTATAAAACATTTAAGTAAGTAAAATGCGAGGCTATGAACTCACCTCGAAGTGAATGAGCAACCAACATAAGCAGATAATCAGAAAGCACAGCACAACAATAATCGGACGGCTCGATCTAGAAGTTAAGGTTTACCTTAACGGTTAAGACACGCTAGGAATAGAATAATGAAATTAAATTTTCGAATGGATGGTTACATCATCATGGTATGTTGATAAAAGATTTAGTTTTCAATTTGTAATAGTTTGGTGGTTGGTTAAATAAAAATAAATCGAAAAAAAAATAATACCAAGTATGTAATATATACATATGAAACATAACCGAAAATATAATACACGACATGTATTATATAAAAGAATGAGTAAATACAAGTAATTGATGTATATAATACGTCGCATGTATTATATAAGAAGAATCAAGAAAATAAATAAATAGTAAAACAATACACTTCGAAACGATCCGGAAACCTCAAAATAGAGCAAAAGAAAGTTTCCGATAAAAGAAAACATACTATAAAAGCATTCTAAATGATTTAAAAGAAAATCTAAATTTTTTTAAATTTTAGTATTTTTCGTCTTTTTGTCGGGATTTAGGAAAGCGTCATTTTGTGAAAAATATTCTAAGTCTAGAAATTTTAGAAAATTTCGGCATGACCCATTCGCTTATTGGACGTTTCCATATTTTTACAAAACTATCATTATGCAATTTAAAAGCATTCGACAAAACGACAATTATCCAATGTGACAAAAATAAACAATAACGGACTCGAGACGCCCGTTTTGGATCATTACATCCAAAAGTGCACTATAACCAAATACGGCTAATCCATAATCCAAAGATAATAAACAAAATAAGTTAGCAATTCCAAACAATCCTTTATATTTTTAATAAGCCTTTATGTTGTCTTTCCTACATATATATATATATATATATATATATATATATATATATATATATATATATATATATATATATATATATATATATATATATACTTTACTTAAATCTGACCCGGCCAAAACGACCCACTAAAACACATTTTCACGTCTCGGATATAAAAGAGATCTTATGGAAAACAACGTTTCGGACAACTTTTTAGTTATGGCCGAGACCTGAAACTCAACAGAAAATGACCAAATTGCCCTTACCAGATTCAGTTAACAGTTGACTTTTTATTAAAATGACAGCAGTTTGACTCAGTTTTTACCCGTTATAACCCATTTTCACAGTTTCGACCCTAAAGAGATTTTATGTAAAACGTCGATCCGAACAACTTTCGTGTTTCGCCGGAAGGCTGAAACAACCTCGAAAGTACTCAAAATCGTCGTTTTAAATCTGGGTCTGATGTTGTTATTTTATAAAAGCTGTCAAACATATATTAGTTTCGTTAAACTTCGTTTGGTCATAACTTTCTTGTTTTAAGTCTGATTTTTATGTTCTTTATATCCCCGGAAAGGTAATTAAGAGTACTAATATATTTTCAAGATTATAAGTTATCAAAATATTTTATGGCTACTGTTCATACTGAATAAAATTATGACAGCTTATGTATAATTAATTTAACGTTATTCCAAACACCCTATGTGGGGCTGAAATAAACAGAACCCAATGCACCATATGCGGGGCAGAAATAAGCATAGCAAACACACCCTTAAAGTAGAAAAATAGGCAGTCCAAACAGCCCTCGGGGGCTGCTAATACGCCAAACAAACACACCCTTGCGGGCTGAAAATATGCAGAACCAAACACCCCCTGCTGGGGCTGTATAGCAGCAAAACAAAGCACCCCTGTTGGGTTGTTTTCAGTCGAGTAGCCAGAAAAGAAAGAAGAACCAAACAAAAGAATAAGCCCGAAAATAAGATAAGCTCGCGTATAGGCTGTCAAATAAGCCAAAAGCCGAAATAGGTACATAGTAAAAATCATTTTGTCTAACCAAATCAACCACCATTAATTAACTTTCAATTTTTATTAAAGAACCCATGGTTTATTTCGATTCATATGAAAGATTAGAGCTTTTGATTCATTGTTTATATTCCAAAAATTCGTATATTATGATTTAACCATCCAAATCAAGGAATAACAAGATACTATTTCTAGTTGGAAGGAACTTACTTGTAGGTGTGATTAAACCCACGAAATTCGTTCCTAAACACACCCATGAATCGTTGCACAATAAACCCGACAACATGAGAGACTCGAGGCTTGATTCTTGATGGAGGTGATAATGGGAAATTGATGGTGATGATGTGTGGCTGCTGTCGATTCACCCCAAGAGAGAAAGAGAGGAGGAATTTTTATTTTTAGATTTGCATGTATGTGAATCTGTGACTATGATTTGGTGAGGAGGGCGACACAAACAAGGTATAAAAGGGAGGGATAGTTTATATTATTATTACGTGTATTTTGTGTACTCCGTGTCCCGTTGAGTTAAAGTGTAATCGTGGTACCCCGGTTGGCAAGAATGTGAAAATTACATTTTTGGGAAAGTTTTTATAAAAATATTATAAAAACAAAATTATTGACTTAAAAAAATAATTATTGGACTTAAGTTATTATTAATGTGGTGTCGGTACGCGCTGAGTGTCGTTTTCCACATTTTACGAGATAATATCTCGTTTTCAAATCAAATGAGTTCGGAATAGTTTAAAAAAAATGAAATATAAGTAATAATAAATATAATTTATTATATGTAAAAAAAATGAGTCCGAAAAATTACGGGTACTCGTTACGACATACGCGGTTAGATTCTCCCGGTAAAAATTAATTTACTTAAAATAGGATAATAAGTCAAATGTAAAATGTATGAGGTTTACGTAAAAATGTCAAAATAATAATAGTACATATAAAATACGACTATTTAGAGGAAAATAAAGTATATAGAACACCTAAACTGATCGTAGCCTAGTGTTGGTTACAAATTATGCATTACGCAATTGAGCTTTCTTGATTATACATAAAAATATTTAGTTAAATAAATAATAAAAAAATAGAGGTAGAAAATGGATAAGTATTCTTTCATTAGAATATTATATTAATTTAATTACAAGGCGAAATTTACCATTGGTTACAGTACATACCCCTTAAATGGAATCTCGTCCCAAGATTCAGTCTGTGTTATCCGTCGAAGTAGTGTCAGTGAAGAGGTGTGGTTGGTCGTAAAGAAAGGAAGTCTTGAATAACAAGCGATGTCGTTCGATTCTCGTTGACTCGGAATACAGTGTACGGTAAGGTTGATTATACGGAGTAAAGATAGAGTAAGAATCTGCTTAGTTGTTGTGCTCGATTATATGAATATCGCTGAATCGTTTATGCTCACACAATAATTTTGTGGTTCTTGAAAACCAAGTCAGAACATAGTCCTAATATAACTACTTCCAGTATCTTAAAATTCATTTTTAAGTCGAACATAGGTGGTCAGTCCATGTTCCACTGTCCCTAGGTTAAATATAAGTGACCAGCCTATATTTAACCGAGGCTTGATGAATTTTGAAATACTCAACTTAGTTATACCTGTAATATGTCCGTTGTCCACACCGGGCCAGAATCACGGAACTTTAACAATGAAGGTTTCTGAAGAGAACTTGATCAAATGCAGAGAAAGTTGCTGAACTTCAGCTTTTGTAGATGACGAATTAGTTTATAAGAATTATAGGAAAATGACGAATAATAAAACAATAACAAAATAGATCATGAGGTAATAATAAATCAATGTTTTAAGTTAATGAGAGGGGGTAGAGTAAATTTTAAGAAGCAACAAAATGGCTCATAGAATAGTGACAATTTCGGCAAATGACAGGATGATTTGTAAGATGATAACAATTAGTTTATTCAAAACTAGTCCAAAACAGTTTATGTAATAGTAGTATATCATTAATTTAGTTTATAGATGATGGTAAAGTAGTTTGTAAGAGAGTGGAAAGCATTGTATTAAAATTTTAGCAAAAATGGCTTAAAAGATGGTAGTAGACTAGTTTTACAAGGTAATTTACCAAATAATTTGTAAAGGGGTGACAAAATAGTCAATTTTGAACTAGTCAGAGCCAAAATAGTGGTGAATCATGTTGTTAGTTTGTAAGGTAGTAGTGGGGTAATTTATTGACATGGTGCTATAAAGACTGAGTGTAAAGAGTCGAAATAAAACGTTTATAATAAATATCCTTATACAAATAAAAGTAACGCTCTTGTAAATAGGTATAAATAGTCAAGAGAAAATCAAGTGTATATAGATAGTCTTTATATAATTTGTATCAATTCGGAAAACGGTGCAGAAATGCTCAGAAAACATAAGTTTACGGGGAGTAAAGAAATCAAGAGGAATTGATAAATTGTAACGAGTTTCGCCATCCGATGTAATGATAATATATAAGGTTATGAAAGAGTTTATAGACCATTGTAATCACCTACAATGTCTGAAAAATAAGAGAAACCATTGTGTAACTCACAATGTTAATGAAGTAAATGAGACCATGTGTAACCCACAATGCCTTAATAGTGAATGAGACCATTGTAATCAACTACAATGTCTTGAAAAAAATTTCATAGATCACAAGAATGTAAGAGTAGGCATGAGAGAGCAAAATCATGACTAGGGGATATATTCATTAGTCATATAATAGAAGTATGGATGCAAAATACAGCATATAAGTTACTTGGGAGCAAGCGTACGCGGATATCGAACAATGGTGAAAGACGTAAAAAAAAATTTCGAAAATCAGTTATAGTTTAGGTTTTGAAAACGACCTAATTCGCTATAACTAATGCTCTGATGCCATTCTGTGACACCCCCAAAATTTTACAACGCAGCGGAATACCAATTTGGGTGTCACTTCATAGTTCATAAAAACAAGTTACATAAAACGACCTCAAAAGAGACGTTTAATAAAATGTCACATTCGATTTGATAAATCAGAGTACAAAGGTCCCAACAATTTTTATTCAAAACTTTAAGTTTCAAGAGTTCAAACATGACTCATTTGCATATTTAAAAAATAATAATAATAATCGAATGTGAAGAAAACAAGTCCTTCAATATTTGATATCCACGCGACTCCGATTACTCCCAATGCTCAGCTAGCAAATTAATACCTGAGAAAATATATGCTAAAAAGTCAACACAAAGGTTGAGTAAATCCATAGAGTTTAATAAGTAATAAGTTGAATACAAGTATTATTCATTATAAAAGACATATAACAAATACATGTCGGGAAATAAGATTTATAGCATTGAGCTCATGACACCGAACCTTGGCCAAGTTTAAATGCCCCTCACAAGGTATTCAATTGCCATTTACCTCAATTCTCAATATTATATGTCCGTTTGGTAATAAAGGCTCCAAGTGAGCGCTACTCACCCGAACAGGCCTGCCTGGCCAAATATGCATATCTATAATATTAGCGTTTACTCACGTAATTAACGGTTCATGAAATTAGGGACTTGTTGGCAAGGTACTCAATGTCTATAATCAGGTAATCGGGTTAAGCATCCCAAAAAGTACTTGTATTCAGTTTGTAAAACTAGCATGTATCCCCCTCGTGAGGTTTATAAAACATTTAAGTAAGTAAAATGCGAGGCTATGAACTCACCTCGAAGTGAATGAGCAACCAACATAAGCAGATAATCAGGAAGCACAACACAACAATAATCGGACGGCTCGATCTAGAAGTTAAGGTTTACCTTAACGGTTAAGACACGCTAGGAATAGAATAATGAAATTAAATTTTTGACTGGATGGTTACATCATCATGGTATGTTGATAAAAGATTTAGTTTTCAATTTGTAATAGTTTGGTGGTTGGTTAAATAAAATAAATCGAAAAAAATAAAATAATACCAAGTATGTAATATATGCATATGAAACATAACCGAAAATACAATACACGACATGTATTATATTAAAGAATGAGTAAATACAAGTAATCGATGTATATAATACGTCGCATGTTTTATATAAGAAGAATCAAGAAAATAAATAAATAGTAAAACAATACACTTCGACACGATCCGGAAACCTCAAAATAGAGCAAAAGAAAGTTTCCGATAAAAGAAAACATACTATAAAAGCATTCCAAATGATTTAAAAGAAAATCTAAATTTTTATAAATTTTAGTATTTTTCGTCTTTTTGTCGGGATTTAGGAAAGCGTCATTTTGTGAAAAATATTCTAAGTCTAGAAATTTTAGAAAATTTTGGTATGACCCATTCGCTTATTGGACGTTTCCATATTTTTACAAAACTATCATTAAGCAATTTAAAAGTATTCGACAAAACGACAATTATCCAATGTGACAAAAATAAACAATAACGGACTCGAGACGCCCCTTTTGGATCATCACATCTAAAAGTGCACTATAACCAAATACAGCTAATCCATAATCCAAAGATAATAAACAAAACAAGTTAGCAATTCCAAACAATCCTTTATATTTTTAATAAGCCTTTATGTTGTCTTTCCTACATATATATATATATATATATATATATATATATATATATATATATATATATATATATATATATATATATATATATATATACTTTACTTAAATCTGACCCGGCCAAAACGACCCACTAAAACACATTTTCACGTCTCGGATATAAAAGAGATCTTATGGAAAACAACGTTTCGGACAACTTTTTAGTTATGGCCGAGACCTGAAACTCAACAGAAAATGACCAAATTGCCCTTACCAGATTCAGTTAACAGTTGACTTTTTATTAAAATGACAGCAGTTTGACTCAGTTTTTACCCGTTATAACCCATTTTCACAGTTTTGACCCTAAAGTGATTTTATGTAAAACGTCGATCCGAACAACTTTCGTGTTTCGCCGGAAGGCTGAAACAGCCTCGAAAGTACTCAAAATCGTCGTTTTAAATCTGGGTCTGATGTTATTATTTTATAAAAGCTGTCAAACATATATTAGTTTCGTTAAACTTCGTTTGGTCATAACTTTCTTGTTTTAAGTCCGATTTTTATGTTCTTTATATCCCCGGAAAGGTAATTAAGAGTACTAATATATTTTCAAGATTATAAGTTATCAAAATATTTTATGGCTACTGTTCATACTGAATAAAATTATGACAGCTTATGTATAATTAATTTAACGTTATTCCAAACACCCTATGTGGGGCTGAAATAAACAGAACCCAATGCACCATATGCGGGGCAGAAATAAGCATAGCAAACACACCCTTAAAGTAGAAAAATAGGCAGTCCAAACAGCCCTCGGGGGCTGCTAATACGCCAAACAAACATACCCTTGCGGGCTGAAAATATGCAGAACCAAACACCCCCTGCTGGGGTTGTATAGAAGCAAAACAAAACACCCCTGTTGGGTTGTTTTCAGTCGAGTAGCCAGAAAAGAAAGAAGAACCAAACAAAAGAATAAGCCCGAAAATAAGATAAGCTCGCGTATAGGCTGTCAAATAAGCCAAAAGCCGAAATAGGTACATAGTAAAAATCATTTTGTCTAACCAAATCAACAACCATTAATTAACTTTCAATTTTTATTAAAGAACCCATGGTTTATTTCGATTCATATGAAAGATTAGAGCTTTTGATTCATTGTTTATATTCCAAAAATTCGTATATTATGATTTAACCATCCAAATCAAGGAATAACAAGATACTATTTCTAGTTGGAAGGAACTTACTTGTAGGTGTGATTAAACCCACGAAATTCGTTCCTAAACACACCCATGAATCGTTGCACAATAAACCCGACAACATGAGAGACTCGAGGCTTGATTCTTGATGGAGGTGATAATGGGAAATTGATGGTGATGATGTGTGGCTGCTGTCGATTCACCCCAAGAGAGAAAGAGAGGAGGAATTTTTATTTTTAGATTTGCATGTATGTGAATCTGTGACTATGATTTGGTGAGGAGGGCGACACAAACAAGGTATAAAAGGGAGGGATAGTTTATATTATTATTACGTGTATTTTGTGTACTCCGTGTCCCGTTAAGTTAAAGTGTAATCGTGGTACCCCGGTTGGCAAGAATGTGAAAATTACATTTTTGGGAAAGTTTTTATAAAAATATTATAAAAACAAAATTATTGACTTAAAAAAATAATTATTGGACTTAAGTTATTATTAATGTGGTGTCGGTACGCGCTGAGTGTCGTTTTCCACATTTTACGAGATAATATCTCGTTTTCAAATCAAATGAGTTCGGAATAGTTTAAAAAAAATGAAATATAAGTAATAATAAATATAATTTATTATATGTAAAAAAAATGAGTCCGAAAAATTACGGGTACTCGTTACGACATACGCGGTTAGATTCTCTCGGTAAAAATTAATTTACTTAAAATAGGATAATAAGTCAAATGTAAAATGTATGAGGTTTACGTAAAAATGTCAAAATAATAATAGTACATATAAAATACGACTATTTAGAGGAAAATAAAGTATATAGAACACCTAGACTGATCGTAGTCTAGTGTTGGTTACAAATTATGCATTACGCAATTGAGCATTCTTGATTATACATAAAAATATTTAGTTAAATAAATAATAAAAAAAATAGAGGTAGAAAATGGATAAGTATTCTTTCATTAGAATATTATATTAATTTAATTACAAGGCGAAATTTTCCATTGGTTACACGTTCGAGGAGCCAGGACACTTTAATTCGTAAATCCACAACTCATCTCGACGGCTTACTTAATGAACCCCTCACATGAGGCTCCCTACTATTGTAGTATTTGATAAAATATATATAAGTTTTTGATCCGAAAAAGTTACATGTTCCAATATTTGAATAAACTTAGGAAAGTTTACTTTCGGATGAAGATTGTTATTACAATGAGTCTCATGGTTATTTTGATGGAGTAAATCCAAATTGGATGTTTATATTGCCATTAACTCTTTTGTTCATGTTTTCGCCTAGGTAAGTTTATACGGTCTTTAGCTATGGCTTTGCCGTGACCTTGGTCGTTGTTACCATGGGCTTGGGTCTCAACCTTGGCCTTAGCCATGGTTGTGGTCTTGGCTTTAGGTCATTAGACCTCTTGGTTTCATTTAATCATAACTATTACATGGTCATTTGGTCTTAAAATGGGCTGTTAAGAATTTGAAGAAAAATATCACTCGGAAAGCGTTTTCAGGGCTCGAGCTTTTTTGTTCCTGAACGAAAACGTCGTTCCGGACAACTTTCGTGTTTTAACTTTTTGATGAATCGGATCAGAAGTGCCACTTTCAAAAAGGTCAGAATGTTTACAGCTTGTTTTAGGCAGTTTCACCGTTTTGGTTTCGCTAACTTCTTATGGCCATAACTTTTGACTCGTGTACTCGTTTTAGGTGGTTCAAATTGCTATGTTTTCCTTGTTAAGTCCTCTTTAACAATAGGAAAGTGTCCAATATCATAGTTATACTATTTTGGTCGTGGTTCTCCATAAAAGTCACTAGTTTTCTTGTTATCTTAATATAAGTTAATATATAGTTTCCAAAACTCGTTTTAATAGTTTTTATACATCATGAACATAACACAAAGATCATATATAGAATAAATGAAACATAATAAGAATGAAAATAATATTGAGTAAGAGAGTGTGTTAGGGTTTCTTACAACTTTTGGCCTTAATGAAAAAGGAACTCATGAACTAGGACAAGAACTATATCCTTCAATCGAAAACCCTAGCTTCTAATCCTTCACCACAACTCTTGTAAACATTGCTAGCCTTGATATAGACCTTGTGAAAACCTTATTAACTCAGCCCTAGTACCCTTGTGTAGCTCCTAATTCATCCATGGAATCACCAAATAAACACTAGTTTCATGTAGAGAATAACTAAGCCTTGAACTTTGATATCTAGCTTCAATATTGAAATCAAAAGATGGATAATTTAGGATGATGATTGTCACACCCCGCCACGGCGGAAACTCGAGGGTGTAACTTCATGGATATCATCACAACACCTGGTGTCTATATTGAGAACAACTACATGCACAAAAAGAGAGCAAAGTACAAACACAAAGTGTTGTAACAATACCCCAAAACAAAAATAACCAAAAAAAAATCCGAAACAATACATAAATTCAAACATAAATGATGAACCACTTCCAATGCAACTAAGGTCTCGTCTATCCACGTCCTTCTATCTTATCCTTAGAAAGCTAACCTGAAAATGATGCTTAAAATGTCAACATTACGTTGGTGAGATTCATAGGTTTGAGACTCAACACACAAGGCAACCAAATTCACTATGATTACAAAATATAGCTGGACAAATAATTATAGTTATCATATAGCTACATGCATTTGCAAGTCATTAATCACACATAAAGGCAACAACACTCATAAGGCAACCATTAGGACGGCTCGTGTCCTCCGACCCCATAATAATTACAACAGGACGGCTCGTGTCCTCCGACCACACAATGATTACATTAGGACGGCTCGTGTCCCCCGACCCCATTAAACATCAATTAGGTCGCATGCGCGAGCAACAGGATAAGCATCATCCTAATTGGATCCCATTAAATATCAATTAGGTCGCATGCGCGAGCAACAGGATAAGCATCCTCCTAATTGGATCCCATTAAACATCAATTAGGTTGCATGCGCGAGTAACAGGATAAGCATCCTCTTAATTGGATCCCATTAAACATCAATTAGGTCGCATGCGCGAGCAACAGGATAAGCATCCTCCTAATTGGATCCCATATATATCCACACAAGCAAATAATCATACATAGCATGCATACGATAACATTATAGGTCCAAGCTCTTTAACACCACACACATAATCACAATAAATCAAATCATTTAAGAGAAGCATCCTTCCCATCCCAAGTATAAAACAAAGTAAAAATATGGGACTATGAACTCACCTTAAACTCCGCAGCTTCCACAAAAACAATTCACAATCTATAGCACACAAAAATAATCCACATTACACAAGGTCAAGCTAAAAGCTACAGCCCATGTAATACTCATATGATGGATGTCTAAGACTCATATGACCCATCATGGATCTCCTAGACACCATACTAACCACTACCTTAACCTAACACTCACTAAATCCCTTGCACTCTAAAACTCAGAAAATGCAGAATTTTTGAGTACATTCACTCACATAAAATCACAACAAATAAAGCTCAACAACTCACACAAAAAATTTACCATGGTCTCTCATAAGCATAGAAGCTAATCCCAGAAGACCATGGACCAATAACACACACAAGTACTCATAAGAAATTCAAACTTGTCAACTACTCAAATTCGGATCTGAACGCACACCAAAAAGTTTTGATTTTAAATAAATACTTCCACAAGTTTTTACCGCGAATCCTCTTTGTGGTAGTCTAATATAACCTGATAATTGACTATTCCAGAAGGCCTAGTCAAAATACCACTTTTACAACCACATGACACCCTCAAACTTTTACCCAAAATCTGTCCCGGTTTGACAGCTTTGACACCTTAACAAAGGAAAATCAAAAGACCAACTTCCCTACCTTGAAATCAATCTTGGCTGGACTTTTTGGAAAGCTCTTTCATTATAATTCAATTTAGACCTAAAATACGTGACCTAACTCATCATCATCTATTATTTACACTCACATCTTTACTGCCTTACAAATCTGTCCAAACCCTAACTCAATAACTAGCATGTTTTACACTCAATTCTCTTCACAAATCATCATAATATTACTAATTATTGATCCCAACTTGTTTAATAACATTAATTTACAGAAGTTAACCCAAACCCTAATCCATCATATAAATATTACATGAATTATATTAATTAATCAAACAATTGAACATGTATTTTAAGAATTTTACCTTGATTCTTGATTATTGCTTCACAATTATAAACCCTAATTTTATTCTCCTTCCTTTGCCTCTCTTGAATGACCAAAACCAGTAAAAAAAAACGTTCAAGGGTGTTTGGGTTTGTATATATATTGATTTTGGATAATCCCTGGGCCTAAGAGTCATATTTGGACTCAAATTGGGTTTCCTTTTCCCCCTTATCCCTTAAATTCAAATTTTACATATATAAAGTATATATATTTTTATTTTTTTATTAAATTAATTTATTACACTCAAAACCTCATAATTTTCATATTTTATGTATTCCCATAATGAATCCTAACGTCTTTTGCGATAAACCTTAATTTTACGATAAACCGGAAATAATCATTTTCAAAATAAAGTTTCCAAAAATAGAATTTCACACTCTTTTTGAAATATAACTCTTAAAAACAAATCCCACGTAACTTACTAACGCTCAATTACTTGAACAAAGCCTCGTTATGCAAAAACACAAAATCACCAAAAACTACACAAGTCATTTTCTACACCACAAAGGTGATCAAAATGAACTTTCCCAAATTCCAAACTTTCCAAATCACAATAAAACTATTTACGCAAAGGGATTTAATGCTAAAACTCACCTATATCACTTATATATCACTTAAATCACCTAGGACACACCAAACAAACGTCAACCGAATCAAGATTATCAGCCAAACTGACCTGCTAAAACCACGGTTGTTACATCATCCCCCACTTAGGGAAATCGCGTCCCGAGATTTCAACTACTATAGTCACCACTCACAACAGCAAAAGGAAATTTATGGATTTTTAAGCGGATAAATACCACACCATAAAATCACAGAGAAAGAATCGCAAAAATGTGAACCAACTAAATACTCGAATTCACACGATAGAAAATATCCCGTCACTCCAACGATACACGAAAATAGATACACTACACCGATCAATAACACCAATGATCCAAACGACTTCTCACAGGTAGGTACAATACCCTCGAACCAAATGAAAAGCCAAATGGTAACCGCAAGACGCACTCACAAATGACAGATATCCATATAACAAACATTTATGAATACCCCGCATCTAACTTCCACGATCTAAAATCCAACTACAAACGATCTACTTCACCAACCACATCAGCAAACAAATTTGGGTACTTAAATTTCATCTGATCCTCACGTCCCCAAGTAAACTTAGGACCGCGCTTAGAATCCCACCATACCTTTACCAACGCTATCTCACCACACTTCAAACTCTTAACATCTCGATTCCATAATCTCAACAGGTTTCTCGACAAAATGAAAAGTCTTGTCAACCATACATTCATCTAATGGCACATGCACACTAGCATCCGCCAACCACTTCTTCCATTAGATACGTGAAACGTATCATGCACTCTACTTCACTCCTCAGGCAAATTCAATCGATATGTCTCAAATCCAATCCTTTCCGTAAATCTCAAATTGTTCTACGTATCTCGGTGCTAGCTTGCCTTTCTTACCGAAACGCACAACACCCTTCCAAGGAGATACTTTTAACCTCATAATATCACCAATACCAAACTCTAAGGGCTTACAGCAATAACTCACATAACTCTTTTGGCGATCTCTTGCTGCCTTAAGTCTTTTCTTAATCCAAAAACTTTATTCATAGTCTCTCGCTCTAGTTCAGGACCAATTAGTTGGCTTGTTCCAACCTTTGGCCACAGAACAGGTGACTTACATTACCTTCCATACAACTTTTCACACAACACATACTCCCTATTAGAATGATAATTGTTGATATAGGAGAACTCAGCTAAAGATAAATGCATACCTCAGCTTCCTCCAAACTCAAATACACCCATGCTCTCATCATACCATCCAACGCCTGATTTGTACGCTCACTTAGTCCATTCATTTAAGAATGATAAGTCGTACTCATCTTCATACGCGTTCTCAAAACTCTACAACACGTTTACCACTATCGCGAAGTAAGTATTTCATCATGTTTCTTGATGATCAACGCGACACCCCATGGCTCTTTATCAACTCACCGAGCGAAAATTCTCACCAATTCCTCCTCAACAAAATCTCCAAGTTCTACTCCTCAACTTTAACTCATGTATCACACAGTTCCTCTTATGGATCTTCCACCTCCGCGATGCTCACGCAATCTGAAGAACGGACATCTTGAAGCTAAACCTCTCACTTGAACAACTTGGCAAACACCCTCTTCCTCTTCAACGAACAAATTGATATCGAAACGACAATCTATCCTAATTAGATGACGCGAACCATGAAACCGGTCGAACTAAAACGTATATCAACGAACTCAAAAGGGGTACAAATTACCGACTAACGAAGTAACGAACATCAAAATCAAAGCTAGAGAAAAAAACAATGAGAAAATTTTCACAATAAAAGTAGAAACGGATAAAATATTCATGAAAACCCATACAAAGAAAATATAAAATACACGTACCCATAAAACATCCACAAACGTACCTCAACGAAAGAAACACTCGATGAACCAAATACATAACAAGTTTGGTAAATGAGAACCATAGACAGTTCTTATTCCCGTACTCGACCTTCTCAAAAACAAATGAACACCGTTTTTTCACAAGACATATCTTAAACTTATACATTTTTTTATAAAATATATAATAACATTTTATGTAAAACATCAACTTAACCATTTTTTTTCACACTTCATTACCCATAAAAATATTAGTTTCCATCAAACGACCTTGAAATACCCAAAACGAATTTGTAAAATGCCATAAAGACTTTAACTCAACCTCTTTTACAAATTTGAAAGACATGGAGAACTCCGTAATCAAAATAATCCTCAAACGAACTCATACCAGTGAACACTCCCGCAAATACATTGCAAACCAAACGAAGAACGCAAAGACTCATTCGTACAACAATCAAACCAAAATCATAGAAAAACACCGATACTAACAAGTCACAAAACATGTCATGAACTTCGAATGGTGTGTGTAAATGAGGGGTCAAACATCCACACCAACTCGTCACGAATCAACAATACTCGAAGAACAATATAATGTTCATTCGCGGAATGAATGCAAGGAATAACCAAAGAAACGAACCAGTATCCAACGAAAACGAATTCGATTACCCAACACCTATCATGATATCGAATACAAAGAATATGGCATCTGTACCATCATGGTACGAATAGGAATGCCAACCAAAGAATTAGGTATACAAACGAAGAGTCCAGCAAACGAATCAACTTAAATATCACAACATAAGTACCTACCGATAATTGAGGTATCAACATATGATAGGTAGGATGGAATCTTACCACCTACAGACCCCAACATATAACGACTGCCCAAACGGTTAAGAGAATACTTCTCTAACCATACAGCCATCACCAACATGATATCACATACCATCTACCACAACATATAACAACAAACATCAATCAATGCGATAATGGTCACAAGTCCACATGCGTGATACCCTTATAATTATGTTCGCGACCATAGTTATAAGCCTATTCCACACGCATACTTACTTCCAAAACCACACATCTCAACGATAACGCACATATACCACATAGCACCTAATACACCATGCAATCCATGCTATCATACTTGCAAGTCCACTTGTGTTGTGACGCATGTATAATTATGTTGGCCACCATAATTATCTATACCCCCTTTCATAAGTGTACGCCCTCCTATGACAACACATCATGCAAACAAACATGCAAATAAAAACAAAAGACGTCGCAAACAATCATCTTGCATGGAACAATTCCAATGATCACATAAACTCTACAATCAAAATCACTTGGATAAGGTCGATCCGAATCCACACCATCCCATCCTAACTCCCTTTCATCTTTACTCAACCACCCATTCATGTTTCCTACATGTTGAGATAGTTGACAACATGCAAAACCATCTCTATTCCTTTCTTCCAATTCCGTATAATTCACAAGTGCATACAAATCACGAGGTTTAGACTAAACCACCTCTCCTTCCTATGTGAAGTGAGGACACTACCAAGGGTATTTGGTAATGGCTCCATCTCAAGAAGTCACCGTGGTTCCAAACCTCTCCACTTCTTCTCCACCAACGTTTCCAATAAACATCCTCTCCTTGTCTGAACATGAATATATGCTAGCGAGAACTCAGATTCTGCGGTTAATCCGCTTCATCCTACCACTTCTCTCGCATCCGATAGCGACAAAGGTTGTCCAACGAAGCATCTTACACGCGGAAGACAATATAATAAAGTCGATATATACAATACTACGTATAAGGTATAGAATAGACGTTCAAAACTCAATAAAACATCTCATAAATATAGGAAAATAGACATATAAAATACTATACTTACACATAGGTCCTAAATGCAACTATATGAGGGACTCCTAGGTTATAGTCTAGGTCCAACCGCCTAATTCTCTATAACCTGGCTCTGATACCAATCTGTCACACCCCGCCACGGCGGAAATGTGAGGGTGTAACTTCATGGATATCATCACAACACCTGGTGTCTATATAGAGAACAACTACATGCACAAAAAGAGAGCAAAGTACAAACACAAAGTGTTGTAACAATACCCCAAAACAAAAATAACCAAAACAAAATCCGAAACAATACATAAATTCAAACATAAATGATGAACCACTTCCAATGCAACTAAGGTCTCGTCTACACACGTCCTTCTATCTTATCCTTAGAAAGCTCACCTAAAAATGATGCTTAAAATGTCAACATTACGTTGGTGAGATTCATAGGTTTGAGACTCAACACACAAGGCAACCGAATTCACTGTGATTACAAAATATAGCTGGACAAATAATTATAGTTATCATATAGCTACATGCATTTGCAAGTCATTAATCACACAAAAAGGCAACAACACTCATAAGGCAACCATTAGGACGGCTCGTGTCCTCCGACCCCATAATAATTACAACAGGACGGCTCGTGTCCTCCGACCCTACAATGATTACATTAGGACGGCTCGTGTCCCCTGACCCCATTAAACATCAATTAGGTCGCATGCACAAGCAACAAGATAAGCATCCTCCTAATTGGATCCCATTAAACATCAATTAGGTCGCATGCGCGAGCAACAGGATAAGCATCCTCCTAATTGGATCCCATTAAACATCAATTAGGTCGCATGCGCGAGCAACAGGATAAGCATCCTCATAATTGGATCCCATTAAACATCAATTAGGTCGCATGCGCGAGCAACAGGATAAGCATCCTCCTAATTGGATCCCATATATATCCACACAAGCAAATAATCACACATAGCATGCATATGATAACATTATAAGTCCAAGCTCTTTAACACCACACACATAATCACAGTAAATCAAATCATTTAAGACAAGCATCATTCCCATCCCAAGTTTAAAACAAAGTAAAAATATGGGACTATGAACTCACCTTAAACTCAGCAGCTTCCACAAAAACAATTCACAATCTATAGCACACAAAAATAATCCACATTACACAAGGTCAAGCTAAAAGCTACAACCCATGTAATACTCATATGATGGATGTCTAAGACTCATATGACCCATAATGGATCTCCTAGACACCATACTAACCACTACCATAACCGAACACTCACTAAATCCCTAGCACTCTAAAACTCAGAAAAAGCAGAATTTTTGAGTACATTTACTCACATAAAATCACGACAAATAAAGCTCAACAACTCACATCAAAAATTTACCATGGTCTCTTATAAGCATAGAAGCTAATCTCAGAAGGCCATGGACCAATAACACACACAAGTACTCATAAGAAATTCAAACTTGTCAACTATTCAAATTCGGATCTGAACGCACACCAAAAAGTTTTGATTTTAAATAAATACTTCCACAAGTTTTTACCGCGAATCCTCTTCGTGGTAGTCTAATATAACCTAATACTTAACTATTCCAGAAGGCCTAGTCAAAATACCACTTTTACAACCACATGACACCCTCAAACTTTTACCCAAAATCTGTCCCGGTTTGATAGCTTTGACACCTTAACATATATAAAGTATATATATTTTTATTTTTTTATTAAATTAACTTATTACACTCAAAACCTCATACTTTTCATATTTTATATATTCCCATAATGAATCCTAACGTCTTTTGCGATAAACCTTAATTTTACGATAAACCGGAAAATAATCATTTTCAAAATAAAGTTTTCAAAAATAGAATTTCACACTCTTTTTGAAATATAACTCTTAAAAACAAATCCCAGGTAACTTACTAACGCTCAATTACTTGAACGAAGCCTCGTTACGCAAAAACACAAAATCACCAAAAACTACACAAGTCATTTTCTACACCACAAAGGTGATCAAAATGAACTTTCCCAAATTACAAACTTTCTAAATCACAATAAAACCATTTACGCAAAGGGATTTAGTGCTAAAACTCACCTATATCACTTATATATCACTTAAATCACCTAGGACACACCAAACAAACGTCAACCGAATCAAGACTATCAGCCAAACTGACCTGCTAAAACCACGGTTGTTACAATGATGATGGATTAGTAATGAAGAGAGAAAAAGGAAGAGTTTCTTGGTGAATAAATGAGGAGGTGAATGTGTTTGAGAGAGTTGTGATCAAATTGGCTAGTTATACTATAGAAAACTTAAGGATTAAGTTACTTAGCTAGTGTATCTAACACATGTGAGCTTCCTAATATTTCAAGACTTATCACCATGACAAATGGCATGGTGAATCACCCCTATACACGTTCATATGATGGTATGGTGTGACTATATGATTAACTTGGTATTATATAGCTTACGGAGTGAGTTTTGGTTCCGTTAATTGCTAACTGTAAGTGGTTAAGTCATGCAACTTAAAACCGGGTATCGTAAAAATACGAAACTTATAGGAATGATTAAACTCATCAATATACTCATTATTATCTTATAAAAATGAGTGATAAGTTTAATGGATCATGAAAATACTGATAACGCTGGAAACGTAGGTTTAAAACGCGAAAAACGTACGAAAGTTGCGTAAAATTGAGAATAGAAAAATGTAATTTTTCTAATATGATTATAATGATTTAAAATGACTTATAATGTCTAGACTGGGCTCAGTCTAGTGTCGGTTGGTATTCAATGTCTTTAAGACATAAAACCGTAAGCCTAAAAATCAAGGAATGATTTTTGGTCAAAGGAGGAGGGAAAAATATGTTGACTTTTTCCAAAAATATGAAAACTCAAATTGTCTTAGAAATGCAGTGCAGGTATAGGCTAAGGTTACGGCTAAGTAAAAGCGCTTAAAAATGAAAATTTCTGTTTCTCACGGTCGAGGGTTTATTTGGTCGCATTTTTCTTAGGCATGATTAATTCTCAAATAAATCATGAGTGTATCAAACATTTTTCTGATGCGGGGAAAATTAACGCAGTCGAGTTTCGTTGTGCGTAGGATTTTTGAATGACGTTTTAACCTAAATGTGTATTTCCTTAATAACTTTCGCGAAAATGATCTGATGAGTGTCAAACTTTTATTTTGCCATGGAAATGATTTATCACACGAGAATATGAAATAAAAATTAAATTTCGGAAAATGAATAGTGAAAGTGAATAGTAAAAATATGAATAGTGAAATTTTTCGAGAATAGAAGTTAACCTGAAAATGCGAATTGTTACAAATTTAGCCTAAGAATTCATTAGAACTAGAACATAGATTAGATATAAGGAATATTAGGAAAAACAAAGGATTGAATAGTAAAACCTCCACCTTAAACCTTAAAACCCCTAGTTTAGGATAAACACAATAGCAAAGCTTCTATCATATAGGAATAAGTAGTTTTAGGATAAAATTTGCCCCTACCTAGTCTCTTAGGATACCCACATATATATTTGAGGATATTAGATTATATCTTAGGATTTGACATTTCTTAGAATACACATTAGGAAATTCCACTTAGGAGATACTATGGATACTACCCTAGCTGGTTTCAAGTACCTAGGAATAGTAATACTTATAATAATAGTAATAATGTTAGTAATAGACAACTTAAAACAAAAGAGAAAACCCGAAACTACACCTAAGAATAAGGATACTCCTAGTAAACCCTTAGGAAAGAAAACACCCAGACCTACACCCTCTTTAGAACCCTCTACTTCAATAGAACCAAACACATCAGAAATTAGGATTAGTTAGGAAAAACTAGAAGAACCTTAGGGGGAAAACAACTTTTGGGAAAGAATCTAGTTAATCTAAAACTCCATTAGGATACTATCTTTCAGGTATCCTATACTCTTACTCTTCTGTTTAATCCTATTTTTCCGTTTTCTTTCCCTCTATCGTTTAGATCCCATTTAAATCTCCTTCTCCTGCCTTTTTCTCACTCTTCCATTTAAAATCCCATTTTTCCTCACTCTTCTATTTAAATCCTACCCTTCCGTTTTCCCCACTCTATTGTTTAATTTTTATATCCCTATACTTTTCCACTTCACCTATACCTACCCTTCCATCCTTTCATTATCTCCCATTCCTTCATACCCTCCCATTTCTTCCCTTTCCTTCTTTCTTCCTTTTCACTCCTTCCTATAAAAATCCCTCTTTCCATTTTCCTCCATCCTTTTATCTCTCCGTCATTTCACACTCTATTTTCTTCTTTCTATATTCTCTCCCTACCTCGTCCTACAACGTTCTAAAAGTAGGACTTGTATTTCTCGTCATATCACAAGATTCTATTAGTTAGAACTTATAAGAATATCTACATCAAAACGTAATCCTCATTATGTTCGACTATGATATTAAATCTCGCTTTGCAAGAGTTGCAAAAATGAGATCTTCAACGCTCGTCATTCTAGTCATAACATGGGAATTTACCATGTGGCAAGTTGCTAAACAGGAAGACTGTAGAACTTGTCTCTATCATGACTAGAACTTGTATTTATCATGACTAGAACTTGTCTCTATCATGACTAGAACTTCTCTCTATCGTGACTAGAATTTACCTCTACCGTAGCTAGAACTTGTCATCACCATGACTTAAACAAGTCTTCATCATGGTTGGAACTTGTCTTTAAAATATTCCCTTACCACATTTGTAACACCCCAACCCGACATGGGTCCGGAGCGCTACAGTATGGTGACATATCAAAGCATACAAAGCATACGGAAGACTTATAAACATAAAGTTACAAAGATATTCTAAGGTTACAAAAGAAATGCTAACTCTATACAAGATGAAATACCAAAACCAAACAAAATCTAACTGGATCAAAATCTAAGTCCAAAGCAAATGGGCTTCTAATCATCGGGTTGTCCACTAACGCTCCTATGCACTCTTCACCCAAACCCAGCTTCCAACCTAAAACCTGCCGCAGGAAAGAAATTGCGGCTGAGCTTAAAAAGCCCAGTGAACAGATATATAGCAAAACAAACGGATAAACGAAACATAAAAAGTATAAGAAACAGGAATCATAAGCTTCAGCTGAAAGGAATATCATCTGTCAAATGCATAAGAGATCAACGATAACTGAACAAATATCATAAGTCAAATGAATAATGAGTATGAAGAGTCAAGTGATAATATGAATCATATAATAACCAGAATCAAAGAGCACGTATCAACAAAGGCGCGTCTAACGAGATACTCGAATAGACACAAGAAACATAGGAAAGCCACGAGCTGACCTACCCGAGACACTCGAATAGATCTCAAATCACATAATCACATATCCGTCAATTCATAGGGTGTACATAGAGTAGCTAGCTCCAATGTACCAGACGTGAAAGGGGTACAAGGCACGTACAGCCAGTCACCAAACCAAATCGTATCATATCATATCAGAACAAATCCTAGGATGCATCCATACGCCCCCCACAAACAAATCATATACAAAGTGGCCAAGAGATCTCATATCATATCATAATCAGACGGGGACGCCGGGGACTAATCACACCGCCCCAGATAGTGTCATGCCATTGGTGCCTCAATGACACGCCCATGGTACCTCCATGAGTAGACTAAAAACTCGGGCATCAGAACAGAACATATCAGAACAACAAGTAAGGCTATCCATAAACAAAGCAATCATAGCATATCAATCAGAAAATATCAACAGAATCTCATATCAGTGAGATAGTAATCAGATCATCATAACAGAATGGATAGCAAACAGAATTCAATCAAAGGATAATATCAACCGAATCATATCAATGAATCATATCAAAAGGGATCATAGCAAAGGCTTATATTAACTGAATCATACCATAGAAAATGAAGCAAAGTCAAAGGATCGAAAGTCATGAGATCGGAACCCTTAATGAAATAGGGTAGAATATCTGTACCTTAAACCGCAAGTGCAAACACATCAGAAGACATAAAGATCGGAAGTTACTTCTTCAGCGAATCTACACAAATTAATGTTCGGCTTATTATTAATAAGTTCATTTAAATCTGATTACTCATTTTGGGTTTTCTTATTTATTTTTAGAAACTTTTCACTTTTAACAGGTTTCCCGAATTAGCAAGTTTCCATATTTCGTAAGTTTACTGAAATTGTATTTTAATACCTTATGGCTATAATTGACAATTAATAATATTTAAGTGTTAAAATGACTAATATAATGGTTTGGGGTTAAATATGTCAATTCAGTAAAGTTTAAGGCCATAAATGTAAATTATCAATATTCAATGTTAAAAATGTCAAATAAATTATTTTAAGGTTTATACTATAATTTATATTAAAAAGATAATTTTAGACCCCGTCGTTTAATAATTTATTTAAATGCACTCACGACATTAATTTAGACCGCGACGACCAAAAGTATGATTATTCACATGTATACTCATACATTCATTGTAACTTAAGGCTTACGATTGACCAAAAAAAAAATTTTGTTAAGGTTGTTAACGGCAAATTTACATAGTATTGCTTATAATAAAACGGTTTTATTCGAAGGTCATTGTATTCGATACTAGACGTGAAAATATATCAAAGTTTAGTGATAATAACTCACCAGTGTTTAACTTGTAATACTACATCATTTTTTTATAATGACCATATATGTTTATATCAAAACATTTCATAACAGATATGTTCCACTGTGATGTTCATAAAATCAAGAATTTTAAACATGTTCTAACTTACGTACGAAAGGGTTTTAAAGACATATTGCAAAAGTCAGTTTAGAAGCTAATCTTCTTCCTCATTGCAACAAACACTTTCATAAATTCTTTACTTCATTTTATAATATAATACTTATAAATAATCTTGACGTAAGTAGCATGTGCATATCTCAAAATAGTTTTACTTATTCTACTTAGCTTAATATGTAGGTTTCATGCATGGCAAAAGAATCATTTTTTTTTTATAAACATCTATGTACATCTGATTCATACAGTAGAGTAGATTTTGACATTAACTGACCTTGTTATCATCCTCATTATATACGCTCTTAATGTCACCCGTTTAAACATCCAAAACCCGATTCGAATCAAAAGCGCACACACATGCGAGACAAATAAAGTATTGCGAGACCAGGTTTGAACCACGAACCCTCGTGAGACCAGAAGAAGCTTAACGACACACACAACTACACCGTTTTACAGTCATGAATGACCACCAAACCCACATGAAACACTCGTTTGCGAAACAAAATACCATGCGACACCTTTTATATATTTACATTTATTTGCGATTTAGAAAACAACTCGATACAGCATGCATAAACTATACTCTTCTAAGCTCGAAAAGGGATTGGTTTAGGTTTTTAAGCACGTTTAGGTCGAGCCACAATCATCTAAAAGTTTACACACACACTCGTACATATAGTCGATTAATATAAGTTATGTTCTCGTTATTTTATGTGACTAACCATGATTTCATGTGTTCTTTATATGCGTTAATATGAAATCGATTTAAAGACAAAGGACATCTTCGAATCAGAAAACATACGAAGAGGATTATAGAAAAAGGTTGTGAGACTTTACCCTCGTAGTCGTGTCGAAGCAAAGAAGACAACAAGAAAGACACATGATCGAGTACCACATCCATCACCAGCCGAGAAATGAACAAAACCATCGTCTTTCAAGAACACCCACGATTCAACAAACTCCCTCGAACCAGAATAAACACCCACTTACGCCAAGCCCTAGTTGAACCACGATCATGAGCTCACATTGAGACCTCGAAGGAACCTCCTTGCCCACCCTTTGGTCGATCAGGAAAGGAGAAAAGAAAAGTGTTGCCGCCATTCAAATGTTTGTTTAGGTTTAGGGTTTTCTTGTATGATTTAAATGTGATTGTGTGTGTTTAATAAAATGGGAGATTCGGTATTAATCAAAAAGGTGTGGCATGGTTTTAAAATAGGAATGTATCGAAAATATGGAGCAATTTAGGGGAGACTAGCCAATCATGAATGTAGACGATATACAAGCCTTTATACATTTGTAACAAGGAAAATATTCGGCCATGAGACCTTCTAATCGTGTGATATGGGACAAGGTGTGAACAATTCATTTTATTATAAAGTTTTATTCATTCGTATAACGTATAGGGTTCAAGTATTGTGGCATTTCCAAATTATCAAGTTCGAAATTAGATTTAGCTCACGAAACTTATAAAAAAATTAATTATATGGGAATTTTGGCAAAACGGATTTTCGGGTTTTACAATTCTTCCCCTCTAAAAAGAAAATTTTCATCCTCGAAAATTGAAGTCGCAAAGTTAGTTGGAGACGTAACCAAACACAAAAGAATGTCACAATTTATCCTCACGCTCGGGGAGGTTCTTCCAACCGAATCATCATAAACAGAAATTTTCTCATGACTCGATCCCGATAAACTTGGATAGCCCTAAGCTCTCCACAGAACAGAAATCGTAATAAATCTAATCCAACGAATGCTAAACAAATGTCTATCAGATGACAGATGACAGATGACAGATGACAGATGATAGAAGGAATCCTACAAGGAGATACACTAAGCACATAAACCTACGAAGCAGTCATAGCGATAGTACTAAACGATAAATCTTTATCCATTCCTACCAAATTCTGAACGAATAAAGGAACTTGCAAGTTTCGAAGGAGTACAAATCAAATCATCAAGCGTATCAAGAGTCTCATAAAGAGATGGGTAGCAAATACATACTGACGTTCCAAATCCCGAATCAGAGTATCAATACGTATCAAAGGCATAACCGAAAGATAGAATAATTGTGCGGATAAGAACAATCCAAGATCTAACGCGTCACGAACTAAAACTTCCTTAAATGCCAAAACGTCCAACTCATCTATACCTCTTCTGAAAGTGTGAACAAAACTGCGGTTCTCTGTCATGATCACTACAAGTGCGCTATGTAGCTTGAATAATCTTTTGTCGAAAGAATTCTCCACCAATCTTCCAAGTAAGCTGTCATAGCTAGTCAATGCTCAACTATAACACCACTCGTGTTGTCCTTCCTGTCTGTGCACGGAAATCACCAATGTAATCACCACCGTCTTCATACCATCCAGTCTAGCTCCTGCTTCAAGTTATACATATTAGTACAACTAAGATGAATAGAGTTGATAGAACTGTGTGCTTCACTTCAAAACTACTTCCTTCCATCTTCTAACATAGCTAATCTTCTACCGTCTTATTCCTGAGCGTTTTCATGTCTGCCACAATTCACTCTCAAATCATGCGTCGAGTAGTTCACTTACTATGGTTCTAGATGTATTGGTGCATAACCAGAATTCATCCCGTGTTGCATAAGAACATAGCTAAGTCTTCTTCTGAAGTAGAACAAATCTCTTTCCAGCTCTTCCAAATTCTTCTCTCGTTCTTCCTCCCACAAAAGTTACTCTTCGAAACATCACATTGAGCTTCTTCCAACGTAGAAATATCAACACAAAAATACAAAGATGATCCTCGTGTTTCTCTTTCATCTCCGAGCACACCAATGTCATACTATGACAAACTTTCCAAGTATTCATGAAAGACACAATTTATCAATTTCACAAGAATAGTCGGAGTAGAAACCAATCCAATTGGCATCGCTTATACTCATTAAGAGCATAACGAATTCGAAAGGAATTTTAGAAACATCTCACTCCTTTACACAAAACATGATACGATTTAGCTTCCAGAAATCAATCTACAACTTCATGCTATCATCATTCTTCTCCCAGAATAAAACATAAACACATCAAAGATACACACTTGCATAGATGAAACCACTTCCTAGAAGCTGACTCTTCAGTCCTTTCCCTTCCACTGATGTCGTTCATAACGGAGTTTCAGAATTAAGCAAACGTCAATCTTACATAGATAAAGTTCCCGAATCAATCAACTTACTGTTCTCAGGCACTGCTCAAAATATCATATGATCCCAATAAGTTCAAGTAATATGATGCAACTATTATCACGTTGGCCAGGCGTCATAATACTTGCATCATATACACATGCCTTTATTGAAATCACATTCTACATTGAGTTGTGACTAACAAAGTCTCATAACCAGATCAAAACAACTTCACATTCGGATGATAATCTTAGTAGTTCATCAAGGAATACATCACGGGATTTCAAACAACTAAATAACTCTCAAGGCGAGTTCCATCAAACAAAGTATCTTCACAGCCGCGAGGGACTAACGTACGAGTTTTCAAACTAAAGGTGATCATAATAAGGAACCATAGTACATAATTTCGAGTTTCTCAAATCGTTGAAGATGACAAATATAGTATGACAGTTGTTAGCATCACGATGCTCCGTCAACAACTCCATGTTCAGAATAATATCAAATCAAACATTCCCAAAGGAAACAGATTAGCAGAACGAAACTCTTCTTCAAATATCTTCAAAACGCCTTGAACAATTCGAATACTCGTGATGGATAATCAGAAGATTTCTCATAGAGATAGAATAGGTATAACAAGATACAATATTGTAGAAGAAATCTTAATATGCTTATCAAAAGCAAGAGAAACCACAGAATGTGTCGAATGCATCGGATTGATACATACGCGAATTCTCTGAATAGACGAAAAGCATCTAAACGAATGACAACGAATCAAGGATCGAAGTTCAAAAGAAAGTGATAATCCTCATAAATGAAACTTATAAGGCATTACTAGGAAGTCTCAAAGCATTCTAAACTTATGTTGCATATCCTGATAAATCTTCTAAATCTCCGAAACGAATGATCTTATAAGGGTTTAACTAAAGGTAGAGGCAGAAATTAGAATGACGCGGAAGAAAGATAATTAACTAATATCTTATCATATAATCTACCCAATCCTCACCGGCCATAACGAAAGTTCCTAAGGGGAGAAACCTAAAGCAAATCCTTCCAAGGTTATTCCATGAGTTCCTAAGGTGCAAACCTAAGGGTCCAAAACTTCACAGGCCATAACTTAAGTACTACAAGTCACAACCTGAGCTCTGATACCATAATTGTAACACCCCAACCCGACATGGGTCCGGAGCGCTACAGTATGGTGACATATCAAAGCATACAAAGCATACGGAAGACTTATAAACATAAAGTTACAAAGATATTCTAAGGTTACAAAAGAAATGCTAACTCTATACAAGATGAAATACCAAAACCAAACAAAATCTAACTGGATCAAAATCTAAGTCCAAAGCAAATGGGCTTCTAATCATCGGGTTGTCCACTAACGCTCCTATGCACTCTTCACCCAAACCCAGCTTCCAACCTAAAACCTGCCGCAGGAAAGAAATTGCGGCTGAGCTTAAAAAGCCCAGTGAACAGATATATAGCAAAACAAACGGATAAACGAAACATAAAAAGTATAAGAAACAGGAATCATAAGCTTCAGCTGAAAGGAATATCATCTGTCAAATGCATAAGAGATCAACGATAACTGAACAAATATCATAAGTCAAATGAATAATGAGTATGAAGAGTCAAGTGATAATATGAATCATATAATAACCAGAATCAAAGAGCACGTATCAACAAAGGCGCGTCTAACGAGATACTCGAATAGACACAAGAAACATAGGAAAGCCACGAGCTGACCTACCCGAGACACTCGAATAGATCTCAAATCACATAATCACATATCCGTCAATTCATAGGGTGTACATAGAGTAGCTAGCTCCAATGTACCAGACGTGAAAGGGGTACAAGGCACGTACAGCCAGTCACCAAACCAAATCGTATCATATTGTCACACCCCCAATTTACCTGACTTGCAGCGGAATGGAATGCCTGAGGGTGTAACTGTCATAGCACCATAACAAGGAAATATTGAACGACCTAAAGTGTCGTTTTGAAAACACATCGTTTGACTTATTAAAACATTCAGAGTATATTACATAGGTCCCAAAAGTCATGAAAGGTTTACAGAAAACAAGTTCAGGAAAATGTCAAACGATAATTTACACATGTGCATGAAAAATCCAAAATGTAGTGCGTCATCCCTGGCACACCCTAATGTGACTCCATGCATGTAATATGATAATGCCTTAGTTACCTGAAAATACATTGCGAAAACGGTCAACACGAATGTTGGTGAATAATCATAGGTTTGTAAGTTAAATCGTATGTACATAAGCCACAAGTATAAAGTAAACCGACATAAATGTCAAAATGCTACATTGTCCCTTAAGCTCATGACCCCGAAGCTAGACTTTGTAATGCCCCAACAGAGTGTTTACCAGACACTCACTTGATAAGACATGAAATGCATTCGTCCCGTTGGAGCAACCCAACGCGAATGGAGGCGTCACCCTCAATAGATCTATCCACTCACTCTCGCTTAGTACTTGAAATTAACGGTCCATGATATTGAAAAGGGGACTTGTTATGATATGGTATAAAGGCAACTTAAGCAATGTATGGAATTTGTAATACTTGGGCATGTACGAAAGTAATTGATGCAATGTATTCTCCCCCGTGGGATTTGAAATCAAATAAGTAATTGAAAAATGGGGCTATGAAAACTCACCTCAACTGATGGTACTTGAAATGAAATGAAGTGAACAATAATGATCGGTTAACTGCCGCAACCTATAATGAATGATGCATGATCTCATTAAGATCACCAAATGATGTTTATGAATGTCCATGCTCATGTTTCTATACCACTCTACTCTTTGGAAAAACACTTGTATTGTCAAAAATATATAATCCAAGAATTTGGAAAATATTGCTATTAGAAAATATAAATGGCTAGTTATAATATATATACTTATATATATATATAACGTAAGTTTCCTTGTTAGCGTTGAAATACTCGGGTTGTAATCCTTGAAATGATGAAAACATACTCGTAATAACTAATACTACGTTAGTTATAAAGCTCGGTACTTGATATTACTTCTAGCTTGAAAATGTACTTCGTAGTTTTTGCGCCAAATTATATAAAAGCTGTCAATTAATAAAGGGTTTTAGCCGATATTCAAACGAGTATATCTTTGTCGTTACTTGTCCGTTTTACTTGTTCTTTATATCCACGGTTTCGTCTTAGTATGTAGTAATATATTTTGGAAAGCTCGGCTCCTCCGGGTTACGTCTAAAGTCTCTTTTTGTCCAATGAAAAACGTCCAACAGCAAACATTTTCTGAAAAATACTTTTCGTCTACAATCTTGCAAAAATCATAACTCCTTCGTTATAGACTCTTTTTAATCCGTTCTTTCGCCTACGGATTCTTTTTTGAAAGTATTTTCTAAAAATTTTGCCAAAGTTTCCTTGGTGTTTACTGATTTTCCAGATTTTTACAAAACGGGACAGCATGTCTAAAATAGGTTCCAAATCAAGTTTCCAAGGTTAAAAACCAATTTCTACCATCACCAATCCTCTTGTAATCACCACATGACTAATCTAATCTTACCATACACCTTCTTAGGGTGCCATGGACTCCTAACCAAGTTATTAGAGCAAGGGAATGCATAACTAAAAAGTTAGGGTTTGTATGTTTCATTTTAGCCAAAATAAAGTGTGGTATAGCTACTTGTACATGGTTTTTAGCATGATACTTATGTAATACATGTAAAAATAGGATGATTCATGAAAAAATAAAGATGAAAACTTACTTGACCAAAAGAGATGATTATTGGATGATTAAACTTGATGTTCTTGTGTTTTTGTTACTTGTATCTTGATTAGACTTGTAAAATGAACAACTTTTGTGTTTTAATTTATGGAAGAAGATCACTTGATCATGGGGATGTTTTTGGGTCGTGGGTATGAGATGGGGAAGAAGAGAAAGATGAATTTTGTTCTTAGATGAAAAGTAAGATTATGATTTGTATAAATTTGGTAAAGTTAGTTATTAAGGTTTATTAGTATAAAACACTTAGGAGTTAATGCACTAGGTTAAGGGGTGGTCTTGGGGCCGGTTTTTCATGGGGTGAAGGGGGGGGGGGGGGTTAGGGTACTTAGGAATTAATTAGAAACCTTGTAAGAAATTTGCACTAGTTAGCGTTTTTAGTTACGATCGGGTATCGGTTTTATTAGAAATAAATATTCACGAAGTATACCGGGATGAAATTAGTTATAATAATGTTAAAAACATATTAAAAATATGTTGGGTACATTTACTGAGTGATCGGGTGATTAATGTTTAGTTTTAACGAAAACCGACGTTATATTCATACGCGTACGTTAAAAATAAAATAAATTTCCAAAATACTGGGTAACTGAATGTTATAACTTTTATGATGTTAAAATGGATATAAAAATATGTCGGGACCATTGTGGGAATATTTAGATATATTCGTCGTGTATAAACCGGGTGTTAACGTTTATTATAATTACGTATACGTAAAAACGTTAAATGTACTGAATATGGAAATTTGAAAATCCTGAGAGTGGTATAACATGAAAATGCTGTTATGATGATATGCAGACTATCCCCAGTCCGTATGCAGTGTACTTAACACTAATGAAATGAATTCGCACCTAAACCAATCCGGTTACGCGAATTTGAATACCCGTAAACTAAATTTACGATGAAATGCGTAATGCAAGTGAATGGTGAAAACTTTTCCGGAAATGAATAGTGTTTTGATGAATAGTGATTTATGAATAGTAAAAAGTCGAAGTTTGGAAAAATGACCTGAAATGGTAAATGACGTGAAATGGTGAGTTGTGACATCCGCCCACCCAAATAGGAATTCAGTCCCTGAATTCAGCTAGTGTTGGTCTCGGTAATAGGTTTGGTGATAAGGTGTGGATACTTGCGTTGCATTTGGTCCTCTCGTTCCTAAGTAAACTCGGTTCCTCTTCGAGAATTCCAGCGAACCTTAACGATCGGAATTCTACTATGCCTTAACTGTTTGACCTCTGGGTCCATGGTTTCAAATGGTTCCTCCACAAAGTTAAGTTTGTCATCTAACTGTATCTCTTCTAATGGTATAACGGATGACTCATCTGAAAGGCATTTCTTAAGGTTTGAGACAACTAATCCATACTGATAACAACGTCAAAACTTCCAAGCTCTATGAGCATAAGGTCTATATTGTATGGGTGATTTAGGAAATTGATGGTGCAACCACGGATAACTGTGTTTGTGTTAACTAAAGACCTATCGGCTAATTCAACAATATAGGGAATGTCTAAAGTAGTTGGTTCTATGTTAAGTAAAGGTGCAAATGTAATAGATATAAAACTTCTATCCGCTCCTGAATCAAATAAAATGGATGCATAACGATTATTAACGAAGAACGTACCCGTAACAACATTCGGGTCCTCACGGGCATCTTCTCCTCCCATAACATAAGCCCTTCCTCGAGCTAGTCCTCCTTGGTTTCCAGCTCCTTGATTCTTCCTCTTTGGGCACTCACTCCTATAGTGTCCAATTTCTCCGCAGTCGAAACATGTTACTGGTGGTTTCTGATTTCCACCCAAGTTTGGATTCCAGCAATCCCTGGTGTAGTGACCAGCCTTCTTGCAGTTGCCACATATATCTGGGCAACGTCCTGGGTTATGGTGTTTCTGACACTTATCACATTTGGGTAGATTTCCAGCATACCCTCTCCCTTCAGTAGGTCCTGCAGCATAGGCCCTTGTCACTTCCTGCCTCTTATTTCCACCTTGGTTATCGTCAAACCTCCTTTTGTTGTTGTTATTGTTGTTTGGGTTGTTGTTTCGGTTGTTGTTGTAGTCGGTGTTGTTGGAACGGTTATTGTTGTTACTTGCAGCAGACTTTCCTTTCAACACTTGGACCATAAGTTTCTGAGTTATACGAATGGCCTCCTCCATTGTTTGTGGGTCGAAAGACATCACATCCCCTCGGATGCTTTCGGGTAATCCCCCAGTAAAGTTCTCCATCTTTTTCTCATCGTCCGGAACCATAGTTGGACACAGTGTAGCCAACTCCTGAAACTTCCTGATATAAGTTTCAATATCATCTCCTTTAGTTACTAACTGGTAGAACTCTGTTTCTAGCTTTTGCACCTCAGTACGAGGGCAAAACTTCTTGGTCATCAGCTTTTTGAATTCGGCCCATGTGAGTTTGTAAGCATTCTCCATGCCAATGGGCTGAGCATACGAATTCCACCAAGACATGGCTTCATCCAGCAGCGTACCTGTAGCAAACTTAACCTTGTGAACATCCTGACAACCACACATGAGAAAAACGTTCTCAGTCTTCTCAAACCAGCGGATTAAAGCAACCGCTCCCTCATTTCCCTTATACTTGATAGGATCACTAGTCTTGAAATCCTTCCAAGTACATTCACGCCTAGTAGTGGGTTGAACCACTTCAGCAGTAGGTGGAACCTCAGCAGTCCTAGCAGCAACTTCAGCTCTCTCAATCTCTAGAGCTTCTGCTATACTATCCCTGACCAACTTGCGGATAGCTGCTTGTGTCATAGCGGGTGTTTCCGATGTAGCCTTTGCCTTCTTTGGCGCCATACTTCTGATAAATAATAATCGACAACAACCATGAGAAAACTATAATAGAAATAGTCATCGTACAAAATATACGCCCACAACATGTATATATACAACCACAACAAGTATAAATACAACCATGACATGTACGAGTACAACCACTACCTGTAATAATACAACCACGACACGTATAGATACAACCTCAACAAGTATAAATACGTTAACCATAAAGAGCAACCATGAAACATCATAAATATAATCACAACACATGAGTATAATACATGAAAATTTCGGCCTACATAGACCGATATATATATATAGCACAACATTTCCAACATAGTAGAGTCGCACTTGATATATTTGTTTGTACAACAACAAAAGACTACAAGTTCTTGAACTACGTCCCACACCTCGGGACTAGGAAATAGTAAAAGCTAATATAATACTAGTCTATGTCTATGCTCCTCCAGGTGCTCTAGACGGTCCAGGAGCTCCAGATGCTCCAGGCTCTCCCCTCAAGCGGCGAATCTCACGATCCATCGCAACCACAATCTCCTCCAGATGCTGCACTCGTAGCTGAGAAGAAACATCCCTGCCCTCTAAAACGACCAACCTCTCTCGAAGCAATGCTAACTGATCTACCTGCTCCCATTGAGTCTCCTGTGTAGCCTGAGCTCTATCTCTAATCTCAGGTAACTCATCCCTAAGCAGCTCAATCTGCTCCTGATGCCTCAACTGTCGCGCCTCAAGTCCATGGTATGTCACATCAATGCCAACCCTGCCCTGCACTAGATCCTCCACCTGCTCCTCGACAGTCTCCAGTCGAGTAGTGATGATCTCATCAACTCTATATCCCAACCTATCTACTTGCTCCTGCTGAGCACCCAACTGATCCTCTAAAGTGACAGCTGTAGGGCTCCCTAGTATCAGTAGGCTCACTAGCAACTGTAGACTCCCTAGCAGCAGTAGGCTCCCTAGCAGCAGCTGCTCTCGAACACTCCCCTACATGGTATACTGGTGGTGGTTCTGCTGATTCTGACTCTGTAGTAGGGGAATCTGGTGTAGTAAACCTAGCACGCTTCCTAAGCGGTAACAGTGAAGTCGATATGCATGTAGTAGCAGGTATGGCTGGTGGTGGTGTAGGTAACATAGGAATAGTGGGTACCTTAAAGGTAGATGTAATAGGGCAAACTCTCTTCCTAGGACCTATAGTAGTTTTACTGCGTGGAAACATAAGTCTAGGTTCTGATGGAACAGTGGTAGCAGGGGATGATGTATCAGCGGGTGTACAAGTAATCTCGGGTGGTGCAGTAGGGGAAACATAAGGAATAGGTAATGGTGAACGGGCAGTAGAAGACACAGAGTCTTCACTATCGGAGTCTGTGATGGTGTACAGTATAACATTTGGGTTTGCAGACATGGTTCTGTGATAATCAAGGTGAAATAAAATGAATAACTCGAAATGAAATCACCATAAACAATGAACATGCACATATGATGAAATGATGAGATGCTATGATAATGTGGTTATAGTCTAGGGTCAATGATACATCCTAGTTCTCTATAACCTTAGCTCTGATACCAATCTGTCACACCCCCAATTTACCTGACTTGCAGCGGAATGGAATGCCTGAGGGTGTAACTGTCATAGCACCATAACAAGGAAATATTGAACGACCTAAAGTGTCGTTTTGAAAACACATCGTTTGACTTATTAAAACATTCAGAGTATATTACATAGGTCCCAAAAGTCATGAAAGGTTTACAGAAAACAAGTTCAGGAAAATGTCAAACGATAATTTACACATGTGCATGAAAAATCCAAAATGTAGTGCGTCATCCCTGGCACACCCTAATGTGACTCCATGCATGTAATATGATAATGCCTTAGTTACCTGAAAATACATTGCGAAAACGGTCAACACGAATGTTGGTGAATAATCATAGGTTTGTAAGTTAAATCGTATGTACATAAGCCACAAGTATAAAGTAAACCGACATAAATGTCAAAATGCTACATTGTCCCTTAAGCTCATGACCCCGAAGCTAGACTTTGTAATGCCCCAACAGAGTGTTTACCAGACACTCACTTGATAAGACATGAAATGCATTCGTCCCGTTGGAGCAACCCAACGCGAATGGAGGCGTCACCCTCAATAGATCTATCCACTCACTCTCGCTTAGTACTTGAAATTAACGGTCCATGATATTGAAAAGGGGACTTGTTATGATATGGTATAAAGGCAACTTAAGCAATGTATGGAATTTGTAATACTTGGGCATGTACGAAAGTAATTGATGCAATGTATTCTCCCCCGTGGGATTTGAAATCAAATAAGTAATTGAAAAACGGGGCTATGAAAACTCACCTCAACTGATGGTACTTGAAATGAAATGAAGTGAACAATAATGATCGGTTAACTGCCGCAACCTATAATGAATGATGCATGATCTCATTAAGATCACCAAATGATGTTTATGAATGTCCATGCTCATGTTTCTATACCACTCTACTCTTTGGAAAAACACTTGTATTGTCAAAAATATATAATCCAAGAATTTGGAAAATATTGCTATTAGAAAATATAAATGGCTAGTTATAATATATATACTTATATATATATAACGTAAGTTTCCTTGTTAGCGTTGAAATACTCGGGTTGTAATCCTTAAAATGATGAAAACATACTCGTAATAACTAATACTACGTTAGTTATAAAGCTCGGTACTTGATATTACTTCTAGCTTGAAAATGTACTTCGTAGTTTTTGCGCCAAATTATATAAAAGCTGTCAATTAATAAAGGGTTTTAGCCGATATTCAAACGAGTATATCTTTGTCGTTACTTGTCCGTTTTACTTGTTCTTTATATCCACGGTTTCGTCTTAGTATGTAGTAATATATTTTGGAAAGCTCGGCTCCTCCGGGTTACGTCTAAAGTCTCTTTTTGTCCAATGAAAAACGTCCAACAGCAAACATTTTCTGAAAAATACTTTTCGTCTACAATCTTGCAAAAATCATAACTCCTTCGTTATAGACTCTTTTTAATCCGTTCTTTCGCCTACGGATTCGTTTTTGAAAGTATTTTCTAAAAATTTTGCCAAAGTTTCCTTGGTGTTTACTGATTTTCCAGATTTTTACAAAACGGGACAGCATGTCTAAAATAGGTTCCAAATCAAGTTTCCAAGGTTAAAAACCAATTTCTACCATCACCAATCCTCTTGTAATCACCACATGACTAATCTAATCTTACCATACACCTTCTTAGGGTGCCATGGACTCCTAACCAAGTTATTAGAGCAAGGGAATGCATAACTAAAAAGTTAGGGTTTGTATGTTTCATTTTAGCCAAAATAAAGTGTGGTATAGCTACTTGTACATGGTTTTTAGCATGATACTTATGTAATACATGTAAAAATAGGATGATTCATGAAAAAATAAAGATGAAAACTTACTTGACCAAAAGAGATGATTATTGGATGATTAAACTTGATGTTCTTGTGTTTTTGTTACTTGTATCTTGATTAGACTTGTAAAATGAACAACTTTTGTGTTTTAATTTATGGAAGAAGATCACTTGATCATGGGGATGTTTTTGGGTCGTGGGTATGAGATGGGGAAGAAGAGAAAGATGAATTTTGTTCTTAGATGAAAAGTAAGATTATGATTTGTATAAATTTGGTAAAGTTAGTTATTAAGGTTTATTAGTATAAAACACTTAGGAGTTAATGCACTAGGTTAAGGGGTGGTCTTGGGGCCGGTTTTTCATGGGGTGAAGGGGGGGGGGGTTAGGGTACTTAGTAATTAATTAGAAACCTTGTAAGAAATTTGCACTAGTTAGCGTTTTTAGTTACGATCGGGTATCGGTTTTATTAGAAATAAATATTCACGAAGTATACCGGGATGAAATTAGTTATAATAATGTTAAAAACATATTAAAAATATGTTGGGTACATTTACTGAGTGATCGGGTGATTAATGTTTAGTTTTAACGAAAACCGACGTTATATTCATACGCGTACGTTAAAAATAAAATAAATTTCCAAAATACTGGGTAACTGAATGTTATAACTTTTATGATGTTAAAATGGATATAAAAATATGTCGGGACCATTGTGGGAATATTTAGATATATTCGTCGTGTATAAACCGGGTGTTAACGTTTATTATAATTACGTATACGTAAAAACGTTAAATGTACTGAATATGGAAATTTGAAAATCCTGAGAGTGGTATAACATGAAAATGCTGTTATGATGATATGCAGACTATCCCCAGTCCGTATGCAGTGTACTTAACACTAATGAAATGAATTCGCACCTAAACCAATCCGGTTACGCGAATTTGAATACCCGTAAACTAAATTTACGATGAAATGCGTAATGCAAGTGAATGGTGAAAACTTTTCCGGAAATGAATAGTGTTTTGATGAATAGTGATTTATGAATAGTAAAAAGTCGAAGTTTGGAAAAATGACCTGAAATGGTAAATGACGTGAAATGGTGAGTTGTGACACATATCATATCAGAACAAATCCTAGGATGCATCCATACGCCCCCCACAAACAAATCATATACAAAGTGGCCAAGAGATCTCATATCATATCATAATCAGACGGGGACGCCGGGGACTAATCACACCGCCCCAGATAGTGTCATGCCATTGGTGCCTCAATGACACGCCCATGGTACCTCCATGAGTAGACTAAAAACTCGGGCATCAGAACAGAACATATCAGAACAACAAGTAAGGCTATCCATAAACAAAGCAATCATAGCATATCAATCAGAATATATCAACAGAATCTCATATCAGTGAGATAGTAATCAGATCATCATAACAGAATGGATAGCAAACAGAATTCAATCAAAGGATAATATCAACCGAATCATATCAATGAATCATATCAAAAGGGATCATAGCAAAGGCTTATATTAACTGAATCATACCATAGAAAATGAAGCAAAGTCAAAGGATCGAAAGTCATGAGATCGGAACCCTTAATGAAATAGGGTAGAATATCTGTACCTTAAACCGCAAGTGCAAACACATCAGAAGACATAAAGATCGGAAGTTACTTCTTCAGCGAATCTACACAAATTAATGTTCGGCTTATTATTAATAAGTTCATTTAAATCAGATTACTCATTTTGGGTTTTCTTATTTATTTTTAGAAACTTTTCACTTTTAACAGGTTTCCCGAATTAGCAAGTTTCCATATTTCGTAAGTTTACTGAAATTGTATTTTAATACCTTATGGCTATAATTGACAATTAATAATATTTAAGTGTTAAAATGACTAATATAATGGTTTGGGGTTAAATATGTCAATTCAGTAAAGTTTAAGGCCATAAATGTAAATTATCAATATTCAATGTTAAAAATGTCAAATAAATTATTTTAAGGTTTATACTATAATTTATATTAAAAAGATAATTTTAGACCCCGTCGTTTAATAATTTATTTAAACGCACTCACGACATTAATTTAGACCGCGACGACCAAAAGTATGATTATTCACATGTATACTCATACATTCATTGTAACTTAAGGCTTACGATTGACCAAAAAAAAAATTTTGTTAAGGTTGTTAACGGCAAATTTACATAGTATTGCTTATAATAAAACGGTTTTATTCGAAGGTCATTGTATTCGATACTAGACGTGAAAATATATCAAAGTTTAGTGATAATAACTCACCAGTGTTTAACTTGTAATACTACATCATTTTTTTATAATGACCATATATGTTTATATCAAAACATTTCATAACAGATATGTTCCACTGTGATGTTCATAAAATCAAGAATTTTAAACATGTTCTAACTTACGTACGAAAGGGTTTTAAAGACATATTGCAAAAGTCAGTTTAGAAGCTAATCTTCTTCCTCATTGCAACAAACACTTTCATAAATTCTTTACTTCATTTTATAATATAATACTTATAAATAATCTTGACGTAAGTAGCATGTGCATATCTCAAAATAGTTTTACTTATTCTACTTAGCTTAATATGTAGGTTTCATGCATGGCAAAAGAATCATTTTTTTTTATAAACATCTATGTACATCTGATTCATACAGTAGAGTAGATTTTGACATTAACTGACCTTGTTATCATCCTCATTATATACGCTCTTAATGTCACCCGTTTAAACATCCAAAACCCGATTCGAATCAAAAGCGCACACACATGCGAGACAAATAAAGTATTGCGAGACCAGGTTTGAACCACGAACCCTCGTGAGACCAGAAGAAGCTTAACGACACACACAACTACACCGTTTTACAGTCATGAATGACCACCAAACCCACATGAAACACTCGTTTGCGAAACAAAATACCATGCGACACCTTTTATATATTTACATTTATTTGCGATTTAGAAAACAACTCGATACAGCATGCATAAACTATACTCTTCTAAGCTCGAAAAGGGATTGGTTTAGGTTTTTAAGCACGTTTAGGTCGAGCCACAATCATCTAAAAGTTTACACACACACTCGTACATATAGTCGATTAATATAAGTTATGTTCTCGTTATTTTATGTGACTAACCATGATTTCATGTGTTCTTTATATGCGTTAATATGAAATCGATTTAAAGACAAAGGACATCTTCGAATCAGAAAACATACGAAGAGGATTATAGAAAAAGGTTGTGAGACTTTACCCTCGTAGTCGTGTCGAAGCAAAGAAGACAACAAGAAAGACACATGATCGAGTACCACATCCATCACCAGCCGAGAAATGAACAAAACCATCGTCTTTCAAGAACACCCACGATTCAACAAACTCCCTCGAACCAGAATAAACACCCACTTACGCCAAGCCCTAGTTGAACCACGATCATGAGCTCACATTGAGACCTCGAAGGAACCTCCTTGCCCACCCTTTGGTCGATCAGGAAAGGAGAAAAGAAAAGTGTTGCCGCCATTCAAATGTTTGTTTAGGTTTAGGGTTTTCTTGTATGATTTAAATGTGATTGTGTGTGTTTAATAAAATGGGAGATTCGGTATTAATCAAAAAGGTGTGGCATGGTTTTAAAATAGGAATGTATCGAAAATATGGAGCAATTTAGGGGAGACTAGCCAATCATGAATGTAGACGATATACAAGCCTTTATACATTTGTAACAAGGAAAATATTCGGCCATGAGACCTTCTAATCGTGTGATATGGGACAAGGTGTGAACAATTCATTTTATTATAAAGTTTTATTCATTCGTATAACGTATAGGGTTCAAGTATTGTGGCATTTCCAAATTATCAAGTTCGAAATTAGATTTAGCTCACGAAACTTATAAAAAAATTAATTATATGGGAATTTTGGCAAAACGGATTTTCGGGTTTTACAACATTTCCTTAAGTGTGGTAAACTCTCTTCATTTTCCGCCGATACTACTTAAGGATGATTTATAATTACTATCCTATTGAAATGAATTAGGACGCCCCTTCATTTTAATGAGAAAGTTATAAATCAAATGGATTATTAATTTATAAGCTCTTATTTATAAATATTGGGACACCTTTATTTGTAAGTAACGAGATATAAATGAATAAGCCTAAGTATCTGTCATTTGTGCAAGCATTTCCTACTCCGCTTGTGCAAACCTCCTCTACTTTTCATACCATTCTTCTTTGGTATCAGAAATTCTTCCCTACAACTCTCTTCTTCCTCTTATCTTTCTCGACTTATTCTTTCCCCTACTCTTACAATCATCTAAATCTTGGGACAAGATTTCTGATAAGGGAGGTAAGACTGTAACAACCCACAAAATCACATTTCTATCATTCCCATTACAAATACCTATAGTAGGTATTTCACAGGTAAATTTTTACTTTTTATGTACATTCATTACTTACATGACTCTCTAGACCTGCTCACATATCTACACAAACCAAATAACTCAACACTTACATCCTATAAACCCCTGGTATGTCATCACCACAACACCATAATAAATAATCTGCAAATCTAACACACTAAATATATCACAAAACCCTAATAAAGCTTAATAAAACCCTAAATAGGTCTATGTGCTTACTAAACCCTATATGCCTAACTAAACTAGTTTGAAAGTATCTAAGGCTTAAGTATGAGTTACCTTAGGAAAATTAGGATACCTTAGGACCATTAGGAACTAGTACAACCCCTTAGAACTTAGGTACAAGTCCCTTAATCACAAAACCATAACTAGGTCATAACTTCCTAGAATTAGGTCTAAACTATCCCAAAACTTCACTATAAGTCACCACCACTTAGTATAAGCTTCTTAGGACCTAGGATTAGTTATTAGACACTTATAGGACACTAATCTAGGCACTAAACTATAGGATAAACCCTAATCTCCTACTAAACATAATTAGGTCATTTAGGTCACAAAACTAGGCCAAACCTTCCCAAATATTTCCCATAAGCTACTATCACTTAATGTAAACCCCTTTAGGACTTAGGATTAGTCACTAAACACTCTTAGGAACCTAACCTAGGCACTAAACATTAGGTAAAACCCTAAACTCTCACTAAGTAAAACTAGGTCTAAACTTAACCTAAACTAGTAAAACGTAAAGATAAGCACCTCAAGCACCTCAACCTAGCACCATAGCACCTTAGCACTTTAGTCATTCTTAAGAACACACCCTAGCACCTCTAAGCACCCACACAAGTAGGTGATGCACCTACTTTTCACCACCATCAACCCCTCGACTCACCACCACCACAATCGGCCTATGCATCCCCCTAGTAACTCCTAGCTCATCCTCATCACCTCCTAGACTTGCCACAACCCCCTAGCTTAGCTTACTCACCTCCCCCCTTGATACCTCCTACTTCCATTTCTTGCTCACTACTCCTCACTACCCTATAAATATCCCCGCCCCCTCTCCATTTCTTTCACACTTCTTCTCTTTATTCTCTCCACACATATTCTAGTCCTAGTAGTTGTATACGAGCTATAGTAGGCCGAGGATTCGAGCTAGCTAAGCCTTGCCCTAGTCGAGTTATGGTTTGAGTTGAGAAAACCCTAGAAACCCTAGTTAACCCTCATTAAGCCTTCCCTAGTCATGTAAGCTTTCATTTTGCTTTCTTTAGCTTTATATTAGTCTTAGGATAGTATTAGGATGCCTTAGATCCCATAGGAACCCTTGCCTAAGCCTTGAACCATTTCATTTGCTAGTTTTCTTTTTGAAACCCTAATTATAGATAAAACCCTAAATATAGGCTATAAGCCCTTTTTATAAGCCCTAAGCTAGTTTAGATATCTTAAATAAGCTAATATTAGTTAAACATAAGCTAGGAAACTTAGTTGTTACATAAAAATATAGTTTACATGCTGATGAGGCGAAAAATGAACCGTTTTTAGGGGGTCATTTAAGCCCGAATTCGAATTTATTTGATCAAATATTGCCCTAAATCGTTCCTTTTGTGATTTTAGGTCCTTTGGGAGTGAATTCTGGAAAAGGAAGCATTTTGGACATTTTTGGAGCATAAAAGTGAAGAAAACGCCAAAGACTTAATTTTCCATGCTGAGAACAGTACCTGACGGCGTCAAGAGCATTTTGGTGACGGAGTCAAGAGTAAAAGTGGTGACGGCCCAGAGAGAACGTGAAAGCGTCACCCAAGGCCGTCACGTGTTAACTTGTCAAAACTTGCTCGCGAAGTAGCTGATATTGTTTTGGTCATAACTTTTGCATACGAACTCGGATATAGGTGATTCAAAAGCCCACGCGAAGAGGACGAAGAGATCTACAATTTGGTGAAAAAATGGTCGTGACGGAGTCATGAGTAACGGGCTAACGCTGTCAAGATGGGCCGGGCAGAAATAAGCCTAAAATATAACATCATAACTTCACTTTTTGTAAGCCCTAAACCCTAAGGTCGATTCCTGGGTTTAGGTGGGTGTTTTTCCAGCAACTTAGAGGGTTTCAATCACTCCATAAATATCATGTATTGGTTTGATGATTCTATCTTAATTATGTTTTCCATTATCATTGTTGTTTGCTCTTCTTTGATGATGATTTGCTTATTCACCTTGTGTCTACTTATGATTATGTGAAACTTGTATATAATTGATTAGATCTCATTGATTTCTTATTGATGTTGTGTCTATCTCCATCAATGAGGGGCTTGTTGATGCGTGTGTCTATCTCCATCAATTAAGGCGTGACAACTTCAATAGATCTAGTTGGTTTAGTTTATAATTCTTGTTTCCTATTGATTCTTGTTTTGATTGAATGAATTTGATGTTAGGCTTAAGAAAACTGGCAGATCTCCATTGTGTAACATGCTTGAACGTCTTAAGAAACATGAACCGATGTGTACTAGGTTTTTATGGTTGTATTTAATGCATGAACGAATTCTAGTGATCCCATGTTAGGAGCTTTTTAGCCGCCTCGACATAGGAGTGAAGTAGGAGCTTATAGGATTGGGGAGTTAAGTGCGCCACCCCATGAATGGTATTAAGGAATACAACCCGTCAATTAAAACAAGGTTTTACAATTCAATATGTAGAATTGGATAGCTAGCAAGGAGTAACATATCATGGGTAGATATGCTTCACTTATCTTGTAGAACTCTAGTTTACTTTTCTTTTTAATTAGTTTAATTAGTAGCTTTGGGTTAGTTGATTAGCAACTAATTCCGCCCCTTCTTCCAATACCCGAGATTTTTACTTGCATTTCATAAAATATAAAAATACAAAAAGAATCATCCTTCACCGTTAGACCTAGTTAGATGAATTTCAATCCTAACGACACTATTCCTGAGTTGAACGATCAATCCCCCGGTACTTGTCACTATACTATACTACAACGATCAGGTACACTGCCTGGTGGGGGTTGTAAACTTCTCGAGATCCCTCGAGAGGTAAAGCCTGGTGCAATCCCTACGCATCAAGTTTTTGGCGCCGCAGCCCGGGGAATAGTTATTGTTTAGGTTGAATTTGATTTTTATTAGGTCTACTCATTAGATTCCTATCAAGTGAGATTTTTTCTTCTTATTTTGTAGCTTTCTCGTAGTCTATCTTTTCTTTGTGATTTTGTTTGTAATTTGCTTCAAATGGATTTTACACTTAGACTTGTAAGATTACAAGATAGGGTTAAGCGGCTAACACACCAAAGAGTTCAAAATACCTCATTTAGAGACACCTATGAATCATATGAGCCTTCACCTAGGATAGATTCTTATGAACAACCTCCATGTTTAAGATCTAGTTTTAGTGAGGCCAATAGGAAATGCGACCTAGTTTGCCAAGGAATTATGAAGAGAGCCATTGCAACAAATCATAAGTTGGATGAAGCACTAGGTTTGCTATTATCACTACCTAAGAAAACAATTGAGGAGAATTTAGCCGAGCATGATCACATTGATAAAAAAGACCTAGGTTTTATGATCGATGATGATGAATCTCAAGAAACAGATGATGAATCTCTTGGGCAATTTGTATATAGCAGTCAAAATATTGAGGATGATCCTTATGATTCGGACATAGAAGTTGAGATGCCTAGAGAAGCACGTGAGATACTTGGGAGAATGTTAGGGCTAGATATAATAAAACACATGTTGAGGATATAGGTGATATTAACACATGGAGTGAGGAGGTAAATAACATAAGCCCACAAAATACTTAACCATCATTTGAGGCACACACACCGCCCGTGACTTACCCGGAAGAAGTAGAAGAAACTTTAGGAATTCCGATGGCGGTAGAACCCTTGGACCAGGCACCACTTGAGGATATAGGTTTGAATACTTGTATTGATAACCTTACTCCTAGTTCTAGGGAATTTCCTAGTGTTGATGAACTGGAACCTCAATCTTTACACACCTTTCCATCCTTAGATATATTTCTAGGAGACAAAAGAGGAACCGACCCACCCATCAACCAATATTATCCGGGTAGTTCTAGGATGAAGGAAGCCATTCACTCACCCCCTTTACCTCACGTGGCATATTCACACCCTAAGGGTGTGTATCGCTACTTTCACCCATACTTAATCCTAAGTGTAGGGAGAACCTCCCCTATTTCCGTTAAATAAGGGTAGAGTCAGACTCGTGACTCGAACAAAAACAAGCGCTTCTTGGGAGGCAACCCATGTTTTGTGTGTTTTTATTTGTTTGTTTGTTTGATTGATTTAATTTGTTTCCGTATGCATGTTTTATTTTTATTGTTTGTGGCTCATGTTTCAAAGTAAATTGTGAAAATGCTTTATTTTGTTTTTAACTTCGTCTTAATTGCATATAAAGGTATTTTGCAAAAGATAAGTGTAAGGGAGATTCAAATTTGTTTATAAGAATGAAATTGAGCATGAACCACAACAATATTAAATGGACATGTGTATTAGTACTTGTTAGAGTCAAATGCTTGTATCGAGTCGTAATGATGTTTTGCAGGATTTTTCAGGAAGTAGGACATAAGTTTTTTTTCAGAAATTTTTCAGAAACTTAATGTAAAGATTTCTGCAGGTCACTTCTGACGGCGTCATGAGTTTACTCTTGACGGCGTCACGTGTAAAATTTTGGAAATTTTGATAGTTTTGTTTATACCGGACTCTTAAAGTTTTTGTTGATTCTTTAATTTTATAAACTCCAGGAAATCTGCAAACAATCATTCCACAAGCATTATATCTTTAATTGTTTTGTTTTTATTCCTAAGTCTGGAATTACATCTAGTTGTGAGTTTTCTTTGTTCGGATTGATGCGTTGGGTTTTTGTGTCTGTTTTCTCAGGTTTTACAGGTTATGTATGACAAGAAGATGATTTATATTCTGGAAGGGAAGCTTTGATTGTTCATTTTCTTGGAGGAAGATTTAACCTGGCCACCTTATTATCCATACCGAGCGAATCAGGGGAGTATTTGATTTCATTCTTTTTACTTATTTAACTTTTACATTCTTTACTTGAACATTGGGGACAATGTTCATCTTAAGTGTAAGGGGAGGGTAAAAAGATGATACCTTACATATGCACTTTCGCTTGAGTTTGTTTTGTTTAATGGTAGATGTGTAATAAAACTATGAGAAATACTTGTTAGTGCAATTTTAGCGCCAAATTTAAATTTTTTTACAACATTTAGGAGTGAAACTTTAGCCATAGCAAGCGTCTCATGGATAGGAGATTGTATGACTAGCACAAAACCGTATATTCAGAAAAATTTTCCACCCACATATGTGAGGTTCGCCTTTAGATTTGATAGGAAAAGCATTTACTATTAGTGCTTATGAGTGTAATGGTAGCATTTAGATTCTAGAACTTGCGTTAGTGATGTATCCCGAGACCGCTAGTGAGACTACATTCGTGTAGTAGGATTTACTACATGATAAGAGGCATTAGGATCACCCTTGTGTTAAACCCGTATCTTAATTACTTGACCATTTAAGTCATATTACTTGGCTAGTTAAGTCAACTAATTTTTCCCACACCTTAGCGTTGTACTCATTTTTAGTACACGAAACCCCGAGTACACCCCTCCGAGACTATCTTTTCGTTTCTAACTTTAAGCATTTTACATAAAGGAAGAATTTGTTACACCCCACTTAAATGTACAACCAAATCGCCTTAGCCTTCCGTGTATGCGCTCATTTTTAGTGCATTATTGTTATATGTTAAACCCTAAGTTAACTATCTAATTGATTACATGGTTGCTAAGTCGAGTCATATCTTTGTACATATTGTTTTGGGACGATTGGGACTCATGGGTAAAGTACTTATTTTATGGAGTAATGGGGAAAAACATCATATATTACCCCCATATGTACGTTAATCTTAAAAATACTCCAAGTGTTTTGATTTTCTTAATTCGAGTCAATAGATTAGTTCATTGTAAAGTATGTAAAGATTCAAGTGTAAGGGGAATGTTCATTCCCTATGATGTATTATTTTGGATGGTAGGGTAAGAGTGTATGCAAAAAAAAAAAAAAAAAAAAAAAAAAAAAAAAATCGAAAAATCAAGAAAAAGAAAAAAAAAATAGAAAAAGAAAAGAGAAAAAAACATACGGACTACCATCCCGTTTCATTCTATGTTTATTTTATGTTTTTGCTATTTTTCATTTATTAGCTTAAGTCAAGTCTAGTCTTGGCTTAGCAATGCCATATTGTACATGTAATTAACCAAGATTGTTAACTCGCCACCAGTAAAAACTTCCTTTATCCAACAAAATCGTGTATTTCATATCCCTACACCTAACGTTACAACCCTTTAAAAGACCTCTTTGATAGTTTATCCTAGGTGCTTACGTCATGTGGTGGAGGTTTGATCATTTCCCAAGCCTATGGTAATCTATTTTGCTATGACAGGTAGTGAGAGATATCTTCCGTTTCCATATTGTAATTTATACTTTATTACACTCGAGAGATGTGAGTATCTAAACACTATTTGTGAGGTGCTTGTGTATGACCTCCGTGCTTGTCTTTGGTCTTTAGTGGAACGATTATTTGTTGTAATTACTTTTATATTAGTGTTAAATGACCCCTAACTTGTATTTTGATTAGAATAAAAGCGCATTTGCTTGAGGACAAGCAAATCTCAAGTGTAAGGGTATATGATGAGGCGAAAAATGAACCATTTTTAGGGGGTCATTTAAGCCCGAATTCAAATTTATTTGATCAAATATTGCCCTAAATCGTTCCTTTTATGATTTTAGGTCCTTTGGGAGTGAATTCTGGAAAAGGAAGCATTTTGGACGTTTTTGGAGCATAAAAGTGAAGAAAACGCCAAAGACTTAATTTTTCATGCTGAGAACAGTACCTGACGGCGTCAAGAGCATTTTGGTGACGGCGTCAAGAGTAAAAGTGGTGACGGCCCAGAGAGAACGTGAAGGCGTCACCCAAGGCCGTCACGTGTTAACTTGTCAAAACTTGCGCGCGAAGTAGCTGATATTGTTTTGGTCATAACTTTTGCATACGAACTCGGATTTAGGTGATTCAAAAGCCCACGCGAAGAGGAGGAAGAGATCTACAATTTGGTGAAAAAATGGTCATGACGGAGTCAAGAGTAATGGGCTGACACCATCAAGATGGGCCGGGTAGAAATAAGCCTATAAATATAACATCATAACTTCACTTTTTGTAAGCCCTAAACCCTAAGGTCGATTCCTGGGTTTAGGTGGGTGTTTTTCCAGCAACTTAGAGGGTTTCAATCACTCCATAAACATCATGTATTGGTTTGATGATTCTATCTTAATTATGTTTTCCATTATCATTGTTGTTTGCTCTTCTTTGATGATGATTTGCTAATTCACCTTGTGTCTACTTATGATTATGTGAAACTTGTATATAATTGATTAGATCTCATTGATTTCTTGTTGATGTTGTGTTTATCTCCATCAATGAGGGGCTTGTTGATGTGTGTGTCTATCTCCATCAATTAAGGCGTGACAACTTCAATAGATCTAGTTGGTTTAGTTTATAATTCTTGTTTCCTATTGATTCTTGTTTTGATTGAATGAATTCGATGTTAGGCTTAAGAAAACTGGCAGATCTCCATTGTGTAACATGCTTGAACATCTTAAGAAACATGAACCGATGTGAACTAGGTTTTTATGGTTATATTTAATGCATGAGCGAATTCTAGTGATCCCATGTTAGGAGCTTCTTAGCCGGCTCGACATAGGAGTGAAGTAGGAGCTTATAGGATTGGGGAGTTAAGTGAGCCACCCCATGAATGGTATTAAGGAATACAACCCGTCAATTAAAACAAGGTTTTACAATTCAATAGGTAGAATTGGATAGCTAGCGAGAAGTAACATATCATGGGTAGACATGCTTCACTTATCTTGTAGAACTCTAGTTTACTTTTCTTTTTAATTAGTTTAATTAGTAGCTTTGGGTTAGTCGATTAGCAACTAATTCCGCCCCTCCTTCCAATACCCGAGATTTTTACTTGCATTTCATAAAATATAAAAATACAAAAAGAATCATCCTTCACCGTTAGACCTAGTTAGATGAATTTCAATCCTAACGACACTATTCCTGAGTTGAACGATCAATCCCCCGGTACTTGTCACTATACTATACTACAACGATCAGGTACACTGCCTGGTGGGGGTTGTAAACTTCTCGAGATCCTTCGAGAGGTAAAGCCTGGTGCAATCCCTACGCATCACATGCATTTAGGACTAGTTTTGCAAACTTGACATGCATAAGGGTATATATCATAAATTCCTGAAACTATAAAGTCTTGGGATTGTTTTTGACATTTCATAGAAGTTATAAGTGTAAGGACTCATTTTGCAAAGTATTAAAACCTTAGGATAGAAATTAAAATAAGTTATAAACTAAAAAGGACTAGTTATGCAAATATTATAAAGTTAAGGGTCTAAATATAAATATAGAAAATTTATAAGTCCAAGGCTTATTTATGTCATTTAAAAAAAATACAGAAGTCTAGGGGCTAATTGTGTCAAATATGGATAGTTATAAGTATAAATAATATAAGTATTTTAAATTTAGGGTAGAAAATGTAAACATATAAACTATAAGGGTATAAAGTGAAAATATTATATAAATATAAAACCTAATTAAATTTAGAAGCATAAAACGATAGTAGGGAGCTTCATGTGAGGAGTACCATGTGGATATTTCGTTTTGACGAGTTTGCTAGGTTTACGAATTAAAGTGCCTTGGCTCCTCAAACGATTATTGCATGTACTTCTGGATTATGATGGCCCGAACGGTGTTATGATTATAACTAAACCTAATAACAATATAGCTCAATAGTAGGGAGCTTTACGTGAGGAGTATTAACTTCTGAATTATGATGGCCCGAACAGTATTATGTTGATAACATAATACAATGGTAGGGAGCTTCCTATGAGGAGTCATATACTTTTGGATTGTGATGGCCCGAATGGTGTTATATTATATCTAAAACATTAACGGACCTAAGAATGATAACTTAAGAAACTTAAACAAGATAACTAAAGCTTGACATACATCCAAACCTACAACACACTAAGATACGTGAGTAAGGCAGTCTAGTTCCCGAGTAACTTTTTGCATCAATTAGATTTCCCTAAGCCCGTATGAGTTTCATAGCCTCATACTCTTTTTAAAAATTTTCACTCTAAATGCTTTACAAACCCTGTGAGGGGGATACATGCTACTTGCTTTACTTAAAACTGAATACAGATATTTTTCTTTGATTGTTGCACGAGTAAACCAACTGCCACCACTACATAACCAAAATTCATGAATCTAATCGTTTGGGATATTTTACCCACGCGAACGCAAATATAGTTGATAGATCTATTTGAGTTTGACAACTCCCGTTGGTATTAACATCTTTCTGGATGGTACCAAAAAGTACTATATTTGAAGCTACTGAAGGATTCCCATCCCCTCATGGTTGGGTCTGCAGCCCCATGACCCGGATTGTTAACGTGTAGTTCATGAGCTTAGTGCTACATACCCCACTTATGATAATTGTGCATGCATCACAATTATCACACACACACACACACACAATATTTTCCCAGATGGGTGTAACAACGGAACCCAAGGAACTTGTATTCACTAACACTTAAACCTATGACTCTCACTCAACACCTAGTGTTGACTTTTAAGCATGTATTCTAGGTATATCACTTCCACGGAGATTTGGCAGAAGTAGGCACTGAACTCGGAGGACTTCAAACCGGTTATCATTCAAACATAACCTAACACCTAGACTTTGGGACCTCATTAAAAGTAAAAATATATCTTTTACTAATAAAACTCTGATAATTAAATGAATGATAACTAAATTATTGATAAGGCAAAAATTGTACCGCTTTTAAGGGGTCATTTAAGCCCGAATTCGTGATTATTTGATCAATTACTGCACTAAATCGTTCCTTTTGTCATTTTAGGTACTTTTGAGGAGAAATCTGGAAAAGGAAGCATTTTGGACATTTTTGGAGCATAAAAGTGAAGAAAACGGCAAATCTCAAATTCCTTGCTGGGAACAGTACCTGACGACGTCAAGATCTAACACATCATGGCATGAAGAGTGGCAAAAGAGGTGGAAGTGGAAAATACACGTGACGACCCAGAACATTTTTAGTGTTATTGGCCTGACGGTGTCACCATGGCCGTCAGGATTGATTTACAAGTGACGGCCCAGAGCTTATTTCTACATGAAGGCGTTAAGACTGGATCTAGGCAATACGAATTTTATATTGGCGGCGAGTTGACGGCGTCAGACCCTACAACGTGACGACGTCATGATGTTTTATCTATATATATTTTTTTCCAATTTTTCATTGTAAAGTGTGGAACATTAGGAGCATAACCCCTAGGTCGAATTTTCATCAAATTGTAGGGGTTTCAAACCCTTCTTTCATCCATGTTTGAATAAAGATAAGTCTTCCAATAATCATTCATATGTCTATGTGTTGTATGATTATATCTTATGCTTATCTTTCTTTTATCATGCTAGGCTAGGTTTTTATTGTGTTTGCTTAGATGTAGTGAAACCTAGATGTTGATTATTGGTTGATTGTTTGTTTATAATTGTTGTGGATGATTGTATTCGATGTTAGGCTTAAGAAAACTGGCAGACTTCCATTAGTAATGATACGTGGGAATTGCGCCCTCGCAACAGGTTTTACCTCTCAAGGGATCTTGAGAAGCTTACAACCCCCACCAGGCAGTGTACCTGATCGTTGTAGTATAGTATAGTGACAAGTATTGGGGGATTGATCGTTTAACTCAGGAATAGTGTCGCTAGGATTTGAAAGCCTGCTAAACTAGGTCTAGAGGTGAGCGATGATTCTTTTTGTATTTTTATATTTTATGGAAAGCAAGTAAAATCTCGGGTTTTGATGGAGTGGGCGGAATTAGTTGCTAGCCAACTAACCCAATAAACTAAAATGCAATCAAAATTAAATAAAAGAAATGAAAATAAAACTATAATGCTAATGTGGTGGAAACAATAATGCAAAAAGTTGTGTTTACTCAGATTTCATTACTCCCTAGATATCTTTTACCGGTTGATTAGCTTGTTACAATTGCATGGATGACGGGTTATATTCCTTAACACTAGTCGTAGGGCCGTGTACAATATTCCTTAACTCTATAAGATCCTACTTCACTCCTATGTCGAGCCGATTAAAAGCTCCTAACATGGGATCATTAGAATTCACTTATTGCATTAAATACAACTAAAAATCATAGTACACCTCCGATCATGTTTCTTAAGACGTTCAAGCAAATTACCAATGGAAGTCTGCCAGTTTTCTTAAGCCTAACATCGAATATAATCATCCGTAACAATTATAAACAAACAATCAACCAATAATCAACATCTAGGTTTCACTACATCTAAGCAAACACAATAAAAGCCTAGCCTAACATGTTAAAAGAAAGATAAACATAAGATAGAATCCAACAATACATAGACATATTGAATGATTATTGGAGAACTTATCTTTATTAAAACATGGAAGAAAGAAGGGTTTGAAACCCCTTCAATATGCAGGAAATTCGACCTAGGGTTTTGTGTTTTGTATTCCACAACTTGTTCCACACTTTACAATGAAAAATTGGAAAAATATATATAGACTAAGTATCCTGACGGCGTCATGTGTTAGCCTCTGACGCCGTCAACTCGCCGCCAAGTTGAAATTCGTATTGGCTAGATCCAGTCTTGACGCCTTCATGTGTAAAACTACTCTGGGCCGTCGCGTGTATTTGGACCCTGACGGCCTTGGTGATGCCGTCAGGCCATTAACAAAGAAAATATTCTGGGCCGTCACATTATAAGTTCCATATCCACCTTTTTTGTCACTCTTGATGTCGTCATGTGTGATTGTTTGACGTCGTCAGGTACTGTTCCCAGCAAGGAATTTGAGACTTTGCCGTTTTCTTTACTTTTATGCTCCAAAAACGTCCAAAACGCTTCCTTTTCCAGATTTCTCTCCAAAAGTACCTAAAATGACAAAAGGAACGATTTAGGGCAATAATTGATCAAATAATCATGAATTCGGGCTTAAATGACCCCTTAAAAGCGGTATACTTTTCGCCTTATCAAATACCCTTACACTTGAGATTTGCTTGTCCTCAAGAAAATGCGCTTTCATTATAAACAAAATACAAGTTAGGGGTTATTTAACACCAATATAAAAGTAATTACAACAAATAATCGTTCTACTAAAAACCAAAAACAAGCACGAAGGTTATACACTAGCACCTCACAAATAGTGTTTAGATACTCACATCTCTCGGGTGTAATAAAGTATATATCACAATATGGAAATAGAAAACATCTCTCACTACCTGTCATAGCAAATAGATTACCATAGGCTTGGGAAAGGATCAAACCTCCACCACTTGGCGTAAGCACCTAGGATAAACTATCAAAGAGGTCTTTTAAAGGGTTATAACGTTAGGTGTAGGGATATGGAGAACACGGTTTTGTTGGATAATGGCAATATTTACTGGTGGCGAGTTAATCATCTTGGTTAATTACATGTACAATATGGCGTTGCTAAGCCAAGACTCGACTCGACTTAAGCTAATAAATCAAAAATAACGAAAACATAAAACAAACATAGAATTAAACGACATGGTAGTCCGTATGTTTTTCTCTTTTCTTTTTCTATTTTTTTTTATTTTTATTTCTTTTTTTGATTTTTTTATTGCATACACTTTTACTCTACCATCCAAAATAATACATCATAGGGCATGTACATTCCCCTTACACTTGAATTTTTACATACTTTACAATAAACTATTCTAATGACTCGAATCAAGATAATCAAAACAGTTGGAGTACTTTTTAAGATTAATGCACATATGGGGGTAATAATTGATGTTCTTCCTCATTACTCCAAAACACTAGTACTTTACCCATGAGTCCCAATCATCCCAAAACAATATGTACAAGATATGACTCGACTTAGCAACCATGTAAGTAATTAGATAATTAACTAAGGGTTTAAACAAATAACAATAATGCACTAAAGATGAGTGCATATACGGAAGGCTAAGGCGATTTGGTTGCACATTTGGGTGGGTTGTAACAAATTCTTCCTTTAAGTAAGATGCTTAAAGTTAGAAACGAAAAGATAGGCTCGGAGGGGTGTACTAGGGGTATCGTGTACTAAAAATGAGTACAACGCAAAGGTGTGGGAAAAATTAATTGACTTTACAAGTCAAGTAATATGACTTAAATGGTCAAGTAATTATGATACGGGTTTAACACAAGGGTGATCCTAATGCCTCTTATCATGTAGTAAATCCTACTACACGAATGTAGTCTCACAAGCGGTCTCGGGATGCAGCACTAACGCAAGTTCTAGAATCTAAATGCTACCGGCACACTCATAAGCACTAATAGTAAATGCTTTTCCTATCAAATCTAAAGGTGAACCTCACATATTTGGGTGGAAAATTTTTCTGAATGGTACGGTTTAGTGCTAGTCATACAACTCCTATCCATGAGATGCTTGTTAAGGCTAAAGTTTCACTCCTAAATGTTGTAAAAAAATTTTAAATTTGGTGCTAAAATTACACTAACAAGTATTTCTCTTAGTTTTATTACACACCTACTATCAAACAAACAAACTCAAGTGCAATTGTATCCTATAAGGTATCATCATTTACCCTCCCCTTACACTTAGGATGAACATTGTCCCTAATGTTCAGTTAAAGAATGTAAAAGTAAAATAGGTAAAAGAATGAAAAGAAATACTCCCCTGATTCGTTCTCTGTGGATAGTGTGTCAACAAGGTTAGATCTTCCTCCAAGAAAATGAACGTTCAAAGCTTCATTCCAGAAACATAAATCATCTTCTTGTCATATATATAACCTGTTAAACCTGAGAAAACAATCAAAGCAACCCTCGTGTAAAATTGGCGGCAATCTATATATACTAACAAATCCTAGAAAACAATTTAAGATATAATGCTTGTGGAATGAATGTTTGCAGATTTCCTGGAGTTTATAAAACTAAAGAATTAACAAAAACTTTAAGACTCTGGTATAAACAAAACTCGCAAAATTTTTCAGAATTTTGGTACCTGACGCCGTCAGGTTTTAACTCCTGACGCCGTCAGAATGTTCCTGGAAAAATCTTATGTTAAATTTTCAGAAAATTTCTGGAAAAACTCATGCCTTATTTCCTGGAAAATCCTGCAAAACAGCATTATGACTCGATACAAGCATTTGACTCAAACAATTACTAATATACATGCTCATTTAATATTGTGGTGATTCATGATCATTTTCATTTTTATAAACAAGTTTGGGTTTCCCCTTACACTTAGCTTTTGCAAAATATCTTTATATGTAATTAAGACGAAGTTAAAAACAAAATAAAGCATTTTCACAATTTATATTGAAACATGAGCCACAAACAATAAAAATAAAACATGCATACGTAAACAAATAAAATCAATCAAACAAACAAACAAATAAATAAATAAAGCTAGGGTTGCGTCCCAATAAGCGCTTGTTTTTGTTCTAGTCACGAGCCTGACTCTACCCTTATTTAACGGAAATAGGGGAGGTTTTCCCTACACTTAGGATTAAGTGCAGGTGGATGTAACGATACACACCCTTAGGATCGAAATATGCCACGTGAGGTGAAGGGGGTGAGTGAATGGCTTCCTTCATCCTAAAACTACCCGGATAATATTGGTTGATGGGTGGGTCGGTTCCTCTTTTGTCTCCCAGATGTAAATCTAAGGATGGAAAGTTGTGTAAAGATTGAGGTTCCGGCTCATTAACACTAGGAAATTCCCTAGAACTAAGGGTAAGGTTATCACTATAAGTATTCAAACCTATATCCTCTAGTTGTGCTTGGTCCAAGGGTTCTACCTCAATTGGGATTCCTAAAGTCTCATCTAATTCTTCCGGATAAGTCACGGGCGGTGTGTATGCCTCAAATGATGGTGGGACTTGTGGAGCACTGAGTAGGGTTATATTATCCACCTCATCCTCCATTGTATCTGGATTACCTATGTGTTCATATTGTATTATGGTGGAATTAAACCACTCCATGTACCTAGGTATGTCATCTATAGGCCTATTATCCCCAAACAAAATTCTTGCTTGTTCCCTCAAACTTGCGATCAATTGATCTGTAACAACGCTTGTTGGGTTGTCCATTTTTTTGGCAAGTTGGGCACAATTCTCTATGGTTTCCCATGCTTCATCAGCACTTATGTAACAATTCACAATTTCAGGTTAATTACTATTCCCGGAAAATTTCACTATTCACTTTTACTATTCATTTTTCCCGAAAATTTTCCCGAAATTTGATTTTTATTTCTTGGGCTCAAGTGATAAATCATTTCCATGGCAAATTAAAAGTTTGACATTCATAAGCTCATTTTCATGAAAGTTATTAAGGAATTACACGGAATTACACGTTTTAGGGTAAAACGTCATTCAGAAATTCTATGTACAACGAAACTCGACCGCGTTAAGTGACCCCGCATCAGAAAAATGTTTGACACACTCATGATTTATTTGAGAATTAATCGTGACTGAGAAAAACATGACCAAAGACTTCCCGGCAGGTCACCCAAGCCAGTACTACTCTCGCATAAGCACGCTTAACCGTATGGGCGATTAACCGTTAGACCACAAAACACGTTTCTAAGAAGAATTGAGTTTTCAACTTATTAGAAAAAGTCAACATATTTTTCCCTCCTCCATTGACCAAAAATCATCCCTTGATGTTATAAGTCATTCGTTGATTTTTAGGCTTACGGTTTGATGTCTAAAAGACATTTAATACCAACCGACACTAGACTGAGCCCAGTCTAGACATTATAAGTCATTTTAAATCATATTTATCACATTAGAAAAGTAACATTTTACTTTTCTCAATTTTACGCAATATTCGTACGTTTTACGTATTACGCGTTTTAGACCCGTGTTTCCAGTTTTTAGCAGGGTTTTACCACCCAAATGGAACCTACCACTCATTTTATATTTTATTATGGGACATATGGACATGTCTAACAATACTTTAAAGTTCCATAATTTTACGACACCCGGTTTTACGTTTTGAGGCCTAATCATTTACGGTTGTCATTTCCCGGAGTCAAAACTCTTCCTAATACTTAGGATAATACCAAGCAAAGTCCACACCTTGTCCCCCAAGTTTAGGAACCGACCTAGGGGAGGGGGGGAATTCAGCCTTGTGTGTCTTAATCTCATGCTAGGAGCCTTAAGATGTGAACATGTGTTCAACTTGGCCTCCAAGTGTTGACTAGTCAACAATGTAACCTCCTCATTTGCATATAAATGCCTCTCCTTCCCCTCCTTGGCCATTCAAACGACCCACACACATAAAAATACACCATCATCTCATCCTTAGCTCATTTACTTCAAGTTCCATCCAAGAAATCAAGTGCAATATCCATACATAAACCCTAGTTTAGTTTTGATTCATCAAAACTACTTCAAATCCTTAGAAACTTTGGTGATTTCTCTTGAGTTTGAATCCACTCAAGTCACCTCAATTTTCATCATCTCTCTTTCAAGATTACAAGAGTAGAAAGATTGCATGAAGTGAAGTGGGTTGAAGCAAGTCTATCAAAGTCCTTTTCCTTACATGTTAACTTCCTTTCATCTTTGAAAGCCAAAAGTTGTAAGCCAAACCCTAACATGATTCTTGTTAAATAATCATGTTCATGTTATTTACATGTTATTCTTGCTATATTATGTCTTGTAGTTATGTCCATGATGTATAAAAGTGAGCAAAACAAGTTATTGTTATTGATTGTTACAACAAGTTACTAAAACAAGTAAACTAGTGACTTTCTTGGTAAGACCTGATCAAAATGGTAAAAATATGATGTTGGATCATTACATATTATAGTAGAGGACTTAACAAGGAAACCATAGCAATTTGAACCACCTAAAACGAGTATACGAGTCAAAAGTTACGCCCATTTGAAGTTACCAAAACTTTGCGGCAAACTGCCAAATACCATTCTGATCAAATTTGGGTTTTGAAAGTCCCACTTCTGATCCGATTCATCAAAAAGTTAAAACACGAAAGTTTTCCGGAACGACGTTTTCGTTCAGGAACAAAGAAGCTCGAGACCTAAAAACACTTTCCGAGTGATAAAATTCTTCAAATTCTAAACAGCCCATTTTTAGGCGAAAGTCACAAGATTATGGTTATACTTTGAAAGGAACAAGAGGTCTTATGACCTATAATCAAGACTACAACCATGGCTAGAGCCAAGGTTGTGTCTCATGACCTTGAAACAAGGACCAAGGGTCATGGCTAGGCCATGACGAAATGACCATACCAACTTACATAGGCGTAAACATGAAACAAAGAGTTGACGAGAACTTGAACAAGCAATTTGGATCTACTTCACTTAAAAAGGAACCATGAGATATTACCAAGAGAAAATGGTCATACAAGACTTATGAAACTACCCCTAATAACAATCTTCATGTACAAATAAACTTTCCTAAGTTTATTCAAATATCGGACATGTAACCTTTCGGATCCAAACTTATATCTATATATTTCATCAACTACTACAATAGTAGGGAGCCTCATGTGAGGAGTTCATTATGTAAGCCGTCGAGTTGAGTTGTGGATTTACGAGTTAAAGTGTCCTGGCTCCTCGAACGCTTACTAACATGACTTCTGAATTATGTCGGCCCGAACGGTAGTAAACGATATACAAGACATACATGTTTCATGAATCATTTCTTTCAACGACTTACATTATACATCATACCACATCATGGACTAAGTGCAAGACATACATATATTGGCATGTTGATGTTTCCTTAGACATTATTCCAAACCTAAGTTGCAACAATTATTCTAGGTTGCTCGTAGAAGTTCTTACGGCATATCCATCATTCTCATTATACATCATCCAACTCAAGGTGAGTTCATAGCCCCACTTTACATTACTTCATTGTTTTACAAACCCTTGGGGGGAATACATGCTATTTTTAACCGAACACAATGTTTTTAAATTGTATGCTTGCCTGATTGTTTTATTATCACTAAGTACCATCCTTGCCAAACCGAGATCCCATATTATGAACCATTTAATCACTTGCGAGGGTTACTTGCGAGTGAGCGCGAATATTGTGAATAGGCCTATTGGGATTGACGAATCCCATTTGTATTGACTAAGTTCAAACAAATGCATTAATATTTGAGACATTAGGTATGACGGCAAAGTACCTACCGGGATAAATCTGCCGATCGATATTGGTACACGTTAACGTTTTGGTGTCATAAGCTTAGTGAATTAATAACCTTTCCGGGCATATAACAACGTAGCCTACATGTTTTGTTTTCCAAACATTGGTGTGAGTCTATAGCTCACACTACCAACATATTGTGTTCAAACGATTTAACTACAAACACTACGATTATTGTGTTCAAACGATTTAACTACAAACACTACGATTATTGTGTTCAACGATTTACTACCAACACATTGTGTTCAAACATTAAACAAACTCTATGAATATCACTCAACCTTTGTGTTGACCTCTCAAGCATGTATTTCAGGTTCATGACGATCAAGGATGGCACGGAAGGGCACGGATACTCAAGAGGGCTATAAATTTTATTATCATTCAAAAACACATTTATTATACATTGTAAACATGGAACCATTTGGGACCTCATTTTGTAAATCTCTGATATTTATACAATTTGAATGATAAATCTTTTAAAACGACTCAATTGGAGTTCGTTTTCTATTATTGTGACTATTGTGCCGTCGAGTAACACCCAGTTTGAATTCCGCTGCATCCATGAATTGGGGGTGTTACAGATTGGTACCAGAGCCATGGTTATAGAGAAACGGGTCTAATGGAGACCTAAACTATAACTACACATACAAGCAAAAACATTTTTATAGCCTTCCGCTCTCCGTGTCTTCCATCCTCCAGACGATTATGGACTTAGTAAGCATGTTATGCTACACAAACATATTAGTATATTCATATATACCCATTTTGAGCATTTCCCTGTAGACATTTTTATGCTACACAAACATAATTGCATATTGATATATGTACCCTTAACATTGTTGAGCATTTTCCCGTAGACATTTTTATGCTACACAAACATAATTGCATATTGATATATGTACCTTAACATAATTGAGCATTTCCCCGTAAGCATTTTATGCTACATGAACATATAAGTATATTGATATATACACACTAGGCATTCTATACTACATGAACATATTAGTATATTGATATATAAACTCGGTTTATTTTCAATCATTTATCTAAACAATGGACTAAACATATCTGTGTATGCCTATTCTAAGGCATTTCGGCACAGCCACACTCTCCCAATCATGTTCCTACTCCAACATTATATGTCCAAGACATTGTAACTGATTGCAATGGTCTCATTCATTTTTTAAGACATTGTGAGATACAATGGTCTCATTCACTTTTCAAGACATTGTGAGATACAATGGCCTCATTCATTTTCAAGACATTGTGAGATACAATGGTCTCATTCACTTTTCAAGACATTGTGAGATACAATGGCCTCATTCATTTTCCAAGACATTGTGAGATACAATGGTCTCATTCATTTTCCCAAGACATTGTATGATACAATGGTCTTAATCATTTCTCAAATGTTTTGAGTCACACAATGACCTAACCTACTTCCCAGACATTATGAATTGCATAATGGTCTAACCTATTTCCGAGACATTGTGTTTTGTGCAAATGGTCTCTCTAGAATTATTCCATCACATCATTAATATCATTTCTTATGATATCAAAAACCCGTCACAATCTATCGATTTCAAAACAAGAAATATGAGATTTTTAAAGGACAAACTAATCCATCATCGACAAAAGCTGAACTTTCTCTACATTCATCAAAGTTTTCTTATGAAACCTTCATTATTAAAAGTTCGTGATCCTGGCCAAGTATGTTCTATTTTAGAACTACTTAAAACTTCCTTTCCATACGTATCTACCCTTACTACCTTCTATGCAATGGAATATGAAAACATACGTTACAAGTCTTGTATGGACGGGACTTGCAACTTAAGGGTTTGACATCGCCTTTGTTTAGTGGACAGTTTCCCGAAAGCAACGGACATATCAAAAGTATACCTAGTTTAGGTATTTGAAAATTTTATCGAACCTCGGCTAAATATAGACTAGTCACCTATATTTAACCTAGGGACAGTGGAATATAGTCTGACTAACTATATTCGACTTAAAATTTCCAAATACTGAGAATAGTTGTACTAGGGTTATGTTTAGATTGATTTCCTACATGAACACGATAAACCACCAGAATACATTAAAACAATCTAGAGACACGATAGTGCCTTACCACTCAGCAAGATCTTAACACCTTATTTGTATGATCTAAATTCATTCTTGAAAATTTTCATTTATGAGATAATCCGAACGACTATCTTGGGATAGTTATCAATTCTTCTCTTCATCCCGTAGAAGTACCATCCTGTTTAGGATACCATTCCGTCATAAACTTTTAAAAATCTCTTAAGATTTTTAAAGCAAACTCAACATCGATACCTAAGAGTATTAATGTTAAGCATACACTACACACTTTTGTTCATCAACATATCACATCATTATCTTCACAACCGTTACAAACACAAGCTCATTAACAGATCTTGATGCACTTTTAAAGCTCAAATCATCCTTAGTTACACCACAAGCACCCTCATCAGCTATACAAGATTGAATATTCATCTTGTACTTTTGGAACACCAGTATCATCTCGTAATACACTACCTTGTAACTCACCGGCTAAGTATGAATGTTGTGTCGGGAATTCTTGAGTAGGATGATTTATAATGTCCTTATTTGAATGGATTGGGATGCCTTTTCATTTAAATAAAGAAATTATAAATCATCGAACCATAAGTTTATATTCCTTTAGTTACATTGTTTGGGATGCCTCTCTATGTAAATAAAGAATTATAAACAAGTGGGCTTATTTATATCCGAAATAACATAAGTATGAAGTCAACCTACATTACATTGCTCGGGTATGGCATGATACCTACATTATATTCGCCACAAGAAATCCTATCTTTTCACCGACATCGCTTCAAACCATGACATAAACACTAGGTACAACAACAGATTACCTACTATGCTATGATTGCAACTACTATCCCAATTTCCATTGATATTCCACTACTATATCAATTTCCATTTATTGGATTCCTATGCAAATTACTATTGTTGTTCAACTGTTATATCAATTGCTATTGATACTTGACAACTATATCAATTTCCATTTTGATATTTAACTATATCAATTTCTGTACAACTACTATATCAATTTCTATTAATAATCGACTACTATATCAATTTTCTTTGATATTCGACTATTATATGGATCTCTACTGATATTCAACCATGTTATCAATCTCTATTGACACACCATATTCTGAGACAAATCAAACTACATCACTAGTAATTCCAGACGTCGGTCCTCATAAGTAACCACACATCTTTATCGACACCACTCCAACATATGACACACAAAGAACTTCGGGACGAAGTTCCCCGTAAGGGGTAGAGACTGTAACAATTCACAATTTCAGGTTAATTACTATTCCTGGAAAATTTCACTATTCACTTTTACTATTCATTTTTCCCGAAAATTTTCCCGAAATTTGATTTTTATTTCTTGGGCTCAAGTGATAAATCATTTCCATGGCAAATTAAAAGTTTGACATTCATAAGCTCATTTTCGTGAAAGTTATTAAGGAATTACACGGAATTACACGTTTTAGGGTAAAACGTCATTCAGAAATTCTATGTACAACGAAACTCGACCGCGTTAAGTGACCCCGCATCAGAAAAATGTTTGACACACTCATGATTTATTTGAGAATTAATCGTGACTGAGAAAAACATGACCAAAGACTTCCCGGCAGGTCACCCAAGCCAGTACTACTCTCGCATAAGCACGCTTAACCGTATGGGCGATTAACCGTTAGACCACAAAACGCGTTTCTAAGAAGAATTGAGTTTTCAAATTATTAGAAAAAGTCAACATATTTTTCCCTCCTCCATTGACCAAAAATCATCCCTTGATGTTATAAGTCATTCCTTGATTTTTAGGCTTACGGTTTGATGTCTAAAAGACATTTAATACCAACCGACACTAGACTGAGCCCAGTCTAGACATTATAAGTCATTTTAAATCATATTTATCACATTAGAAAAGTAACATTTTACTTTTCTCAATTTTACGCAATATTCGTACGTTTTACGTATTACGCGTTTTAGACCCGTGTTTCCAGTTTTTAGCAGGGTTTTACCACCCAAATGGAACCTACCACTCATTTTATATTTTATTATGGGACATATGGACATGTCTAACAATACTTTAAAGTTCCATAATTTTACGACACCCGGTTTTACGTTTTGAGGCCTAATCATTTACGGTTGTCATTTCCCGGAGTCAAAACTCTTCCTAATACTTAGGATAATACCAAGCAAAGTCCACACCTTGTCCCCCAAGTTTAGGAACCGACCTAGGGGGGGGGGAATTCAGCCTTGTGTGTCTTAATCTCATGCTAGGAGCCTTAAGATGTGAACATGTGTTCAACTTGGCCTCCAAGTGTTGACTAGTCAACAATGTAACCTCCTCATTTGCATATAAATGCCTCTCCTTCCCCTCCTTGGCCATTCAAACGACCCACACACATAAAAATACACCATCATCTCATCCTTAGCTCATTTACTTCAAGTTCCATCCAAGAAATCAAGTGCAATATCCATACATAAACCCTAGTTTAGTTTTGATTCATCAAAACTACTTCAAATCCTTAGAAACTTTGGTGATTTCTCTTGAGTTTGAATCCACTCAAGTCACCTCAATTTTCATCATCTCTCTTTCAAGATTACAAGAGTAGAAAGATTGCATGAAGTGAAGTGGGTTGAAGCAAGTCTATCAAAGTCCTTTTCCTTACATGTTAACTTCCTTTCATCTTTGAAAGCCAAAAGTTGTAAGCCAAACCCTAACATGATTCTTGTTAAATAATCATGTTCATGTTATTTACATGTTATTCTTGCTATATTATGTCTTGTAGTTATGTCCATGATGTATAAAAGTGAGCAAAACAAGTTATTGTTATTGATTGTTACAACAAGTTACTAAAACAAGTAAACTAGTGACTTTCTTGGTAAGACCTGATCAAAATGGTAAAAATATGATGTTGGATCATTACATATTATAGTAGAGGACTTAACAAGGAAACCATAGCAATTTGAACCACCTAAAACGAGTATACGAGTCAAAAGTTACGCCCATTTGAAGTTACCAAAACTTTGCGGCAAACTGCCAAATACCATTCTGATCAAATTTGGGTTTTGAAAGTCCCACTTCTGATCCGATTCATCAAAAAGTTAAAACACGAAAGTTGTCCGGAACGACGTTTTCGTTCAGGAACAAAGAAGCTCGAGACCTAAAAACACTTTCCGAGTGATAAAATTCTTCAAATTCTAAACAGCCCATTTTTAGGCGAAAGTCACAAGATTATGGTTATACTTTGAAAGGAACAAGAGGTCTTATGACCTATAATCAAGACTACAACCATGGCTAGAGCCAAGGTTGTGTCTCATGACCTTGAAACAAGGACCAAGGGTCATGGCTAGGCCATGACGAAATGACCATACCAACTTACATAGGCGTAAACATGAAACAAAGAGTTGACGAGAACTTGAACAAGCAATTTGGATCTACTTCACTTAAAAAGGAACCATGAGATATTACCAAGAGAAAATGGTCATACAAGACTTATGAAACTACCCCTAATAACAATCTTCATGTACAAATAAACTTTCCTAAGTTTATTCAAATATCGGACATGTAACCTTTCGGATCCAAACTTATATCTATATATTTCATCAACTACTACAATAGTAGGGAGCCTCATGTGAGGAGTTCATTATGTAAGCCGTCGAGTTGAGTTGTGGATTTACGAGTTAAAGTGTCCTGGCTCCTCGAACGCTTACTAACATGACTTCTGAATTATGTCGGCCCGAACGGTAGTAAACGATATACAAGACATACATGTTTCATGAATCATTTCTTTCAACGACTTACATTATACATCATACCACATCATGGACTAAGTGCAAGACATACATATATTGGCATGTTGATGTTTCCTTAGACATTATTCCAAACCTAAGTTGCAACAATTATTCTAGGTTGCTCGTAGAAGTTCTTACGGCATATCCATCATTCTCATTATACATCATCCAACTCAAGGTGAGTTCATAGCCCCACTTTACATTACTTCATTGTTTTACAAACCCTTGGGGGGAATACATGCTATTTTTAACCGAGCACAATGTTTTTAAATTGTATGCTTGCCTGATTGTTTTATTATCACTAAGTACCATCCTTGCCAAACCGAGATCCCATATTATGAACCATTTAATCACTTGCGAGGGTTGCTTGCAAGTGAGCGCGAATATTGTGAATAGGCCTATTGGGATTGACGAATCCCATTTGTATTGACTAAGTTCAAACAAATGCATTAATATTTGAGACATTAGGTATGACGGCAAAGTACCTACCGGGATAAATCTGCCGATCGATATTGGTACACGTTAACGTTTTGGTGTCATAAGCTTAGTGAATTAATAACCTTTCCGGGCATATAACAACGTAGCCTACATGTTTTGTTTTCCAAACATTGGTGTGAGTCTATAGCTCACACTACCAACATATTGTGTTCAAACGATTTAACTACAAACACTACGATTATTGTGTTCAAACGATTTAACTACAAACACTACGATTATTGTGTTCAACGATTTACTACCAACACATTGTGTTCAAACATTAAACAAACTCTATGAATATCACTCAACCTTTGTGTTGACCTCTCAAGCATGTATTTCAGGTTCATGACGATCAAGGATGGCACGGAAGGGCACGGATACTCAAGAGGGCTATAAATTTTATTATCATTCAAAAACACATTTATTATACATTGTAAACATGGAACCATTTGGGACCTCATTTTGTAAATCTCTGATATTTATACAATTTGAATGATAAATCTTTTAAAACGACTCAATTGGAGTTCGTTTTCTATTATTGTGACTATTGTGCCGTCGAGTAACACCCAGTTTGAATTCCGCTGCATCCATGAATTGGGGGTGTTACAACTTAATCCCCAAAGGTCCCCATCTGCGGCATGGTCAATGTCCATTTTGGTATAGTGGTCGACACGATGGTAAAATATTTCAATTTGAGACCACAGATCGAAACTATGATGAGGGACTTTTCGGAGTAAATTTTTAAAACGAGTCCATGCATCATAGATAGGTTCATTTTGATGTTGTTTGAACATCAAGATGTCATTTGGAGTGGGTGAATTTCGTGGTTGGTAGTAGAGCGGATTCGCGTTCTCCAAAATGGCAAACGGAATAGTCAATGAACTTAATTTACTAACAAAGGCACAAAGAAAAAGATAGACTAAAGAAAACCTATAAAAATAAAATAAAAATCTTACTAGAAAGGAATCTAGCAAGTAGACCTAATAAAAAGAAATTCTAACCAAGACAATAACTATTCCCCGGGCTGCGGCACCAAAAACTTGATATGTGGGAATTGTGCCCTCGCAACAGGTTTTACCTCTCAAGGGATCTTGAGAAGCTTAAAACCCCTACCAGGCAGTGTACCTGATCGTTATAGTATAGTATAGTGACAAGTACCGGGGGATTGATCGTTCAACTCGAGAATAGTGTCGCTAGGATTAGAAAGCCTACTAAACTAGGTCTAGAGGTGAGGGATGATTCTTTTTGTATTTTTATATTTAATGGAAAGCAAGTAAAATCTCGGGTTTTGATGGAGTGGGCGGAATTAGTTGCTAGCCAACTAACCCAATAAACTAAAATGCAATCAAAATAAAATAAAAGAAATGAAAATGAAACTAAAATACTAATGTGGTGGAAACAATAATGCGAAAAGTTGTGTTTACTTAGATTTCATTACTCCCTAGATATCTTTTACCGGTTGATTAGCTTGTTACAATTGCATGGATGACGGGTTATATTCCTTAATACTAGTCGTAGGGCCGTGTACAATATTCCCTAACTCTATAAGATCCTACTTCACTCCTATGTCGAGCTGATTAAAAGCTCCTAACATGGGATCATTAGAATTCACTTATGCATTAAATACAACTAAAAACCATAGTACACCTCTGATCATGTTTCATAAGACGTTCAAGCAAGTTACCAATGGAAGTCTGCCAGTTTTCTTAAGCCTAACATCGAATACAATCATCCGTAACAATTATAAACAAACAATCAACCAATAATCAACATCTAAGTTTCACTACATCTAAGCAAACACAATAAAAGCCTAGCCTAACATGTTAAAAGAAAGATAAACATAAGATAGAATCAAACAATACATAGACATATTGAATGATTATTGGAGAACTTATCTTTATTAAAACATTGAAGAAAGAAGGGTTTGAAACCCCTTCAACATGCAGGAAATTCGACCTAGGGTTTATGTTTTGTATTCCATAACTTGTTCCACACTTTACAATGAGAAATTAGAAAAATATATATAGACTAAGTATCCTGACGGCGTCATGTGTTAGCCTCTGACGCCGTCAACTCGCCGCCAAGATGAAATTCGTATTGCCTAGATCCAGTCTTGACGCCTTCATGTGCAAATCTACTCTGGGCCGTCACATGTATTTGGACCCTGATGGCTTTGGTGACGCCGTCAGGCCATTAAGAAAGAAAATGTTCTGGGCCGTCACGTTATAAGTTCCACATCCACCTCTTTTGTCACTCTTGACGCCGTGATGTGCGATTGCTTGACGTCGTCAGGTACTGTTTCCAGCAAGGAATTTGAGACTTTGCCGTTTTCTTCACTTTTATGCTCCAAAAGTGTCCAAAATGCTTCCTTTTCCAGATTTCTCTCCAAAAGTACCTAAAATGACCAAAGGAACGATTTAGGGCAATTATTGATCAAATAATCACGAATTCGGGCTTAAATGACCCCTTAAAAGCAATACACTTTTCGCCTCATCAAGTAACTTGCTTGAGCGTCTTAAGAAACATGATCGGAGGTGTACTACAATTTTTGGTTGTATTTAATGAATAAGTGAATTCTAATGATCCCATGTTAGGAGCTGTTAGTCGGCTCGAGATAGGAGTGAAGTAGGATCTTATAGAGTTAGGGAATATTGTACATGGCCCTACGACTAGTATTAAGGAATATAACCCGTCATCCATGCAATTGTAACAAGCTAATCAACCCGTCATCCATGCAGTTGTATTTAATGAATAAGTGAATTCTAATGATCCCATGTTAGGAGCTGTTAGTTTAATTTAGTTTATTTTTATTTTATTTTGATTGCATATGTAGTTAATTGGGTTAGTTGACTAGCAACTAATTCCGCCCACTCCTTCAAAACCCGATATTTTATTTGCTTTCATAAAATATAAAAAATACAAAAAGAATCATCCCTCACCTCTAGACCTAGTTTAGTAGGCTTTCTAATCCTAGCGACACTATTCCTGAGTTGAACGATCAATCCCTCGGTACTTGTCACTATACTATACTACAACGATCAGGTACACTGCCTGGCGGGGATTGCAAGCTTCTCAAGATCCATTGAGAGGTAAAACCTGTTGCGAGGGCGCAATCCCGCGTGTCAATTTTCTAAAAACGTCTCTTTTCGAGTCGTTTTCTATTACTGTAACAGTGATTCTATGAAATAATACCCCAAACACTTAATCCGCTGCAATCAGTGAAAAATGGGGGGTGTTACTGTTTATGATCTTAGGAAGAAGATTAGAAAAACCAACTTGAGCTTTGATTCAAGCTAATCATGGTAGTAGATTTGAACATAGGGTGCAATTTGGGAATTTTGTGAACAACCTGCAATCTCACGTAAGTTCTCGGACATTAGTCCTCCTCAAACCAATGAGGTTGTTCAAAGGAAGAAAAAGAAGTTACAAGAGATGTATCGTGCATTTAGCCGAGCAATCCATTTTCACAAAAGTTTTGGTGTCATGACTTAGATACCATGTGTTACACTTTACCCTAGGAAAATATTTAACCAAAATGTCCTATGAAATCCTTAAAAGTAGGAAACAATCACTAGAGTACCTTAGGAAATTTAAGGGTAAATGTTTCATACTTAAGACAAAGGATCATATCACTAAGTTCGACCCAAATTCTTACAAAAGTGTGTTTTTAGGATACTCTCAAAACTAGTAAGGCATACATGGTGCTTAATAAGGAAATAATGAGAGTTGAGGAATCTCTCAACGCGAATTTTTATGAGAGTTTACCAAAGACAAAATCATCATCCGTAGAGTTTGACGATGTCATGGATGAACAAGTAGCTCAATATCATGTTGGGTTTCTTTCAATAGAGGTTCATGTCATAGAAGAAGGAACTTCTAGGACAATTAAGAAAGCTAAGGGAAATTCGATAAAATAAGTGGTAGGAGAGATGAATGAACGAACCCTTAGGTCCCAATTTAGGAATATTTAGGATTTTTCATGACATTTCCCAAAATCCAAATTGCATAATTTGAATCATAGAAATGATTGTTCATGGTTGATATGGAACATAGGATGTTGCGTTACTAAGAGTCTTTAGAGAGACTATGCTTGCTTGATTTTTTCAAAACACTTAAAGTTTGGTTAAACAATGTGCTAAGGAATTATGTGAAAAGTATTGTATGGGTTAAGACTAATATAACTTCGAAGAAGTAGGAAATGTTGTAGTCTTTGAGGTCACCTTTACATCATATAAGTATCTTCTTTGCAAGATTGAATTAATCTAGGGAGAAGGTAATACACGGTGTTATTCACTCACTTAGGAATCCTCTTATGCCATGACTTGTTACTAGGTAGTAACTTGTGTAGATGTTACAAATTAAGTCTAGGCACACATGCACTCAAAAGTAATTGGATATCTATCACATCTCACCTTGAAGATTTCGGTCTTACTTTGTACTCTTAAAGTGTTTATAAATGAAATTATGTGCTCTAATTTGAATACGTTTATGCTCACTTGTGTAAGTGATATGTTTATGCTTGATTGATAGATCTGTTCTATGAACAACTATGTGATGGTGTTATGTATGTGTTTAGCAAAATTTGGGATACAATGCGTTGAATATGTATTATATGCGTAGGTTATGATGAATTGTGCGTAACAATATATGATGCTATGCTTTGGCTAACCCATGTTACAAGTATTCAAGTGGTCATCTAACCTATTTTGGACTTCCACATGTGGGAGCTGCTTGGTTGTTGCTTGTCATTGTGTTTTATGTAGCTTGGCCACCGCAAAGGTGAGGCTCTTGACCCATGGATCCCTACCTTGGAACAAGGGGGAGCAACGATCTAGGGGATGCTATGTTCAAGGGGGAGCACGTTCGGGTGCATATACAAGCTACTTCCCATCAATTGGAAGTCCCACCTTTTTGATTTGACAAAAGGGGGAGAAAGAAAGCAAGAGCATGAAGACCAATTCAAGTTAAAGACAATGGCTTCACCAAATTACAAGGCAGGGTCAAGACGCAAGCAACACCAAAGGCGCGCTTTGTCTTCGCTACATTTTGTAATTTTATTTGCTTTCGGGTTTTATTTGTCATCATCAAAAAGGGAGAGATTGTTGAGGCAACATTGTCAAGATCTCCTAATGTTTTAATGATGACAAATAAACCTTCAAAACACATAAAATAACAAACGGTAGCCAAAATTCCCTGAATCCATATCTGCTCCTGGCGCGCTGGCCATGCGTTGACGCATGGCTGACGCGCCAGGCTACTGTATGGTTCGAAACGAATTTTGAAAGTCAGCTTTCCCCTTACCCGACAAATGTGGATCTTTCAATACAGGTATGAATATGCTATGTGATTAATTTTGAACACTCAAAATGAGTTTTGGGATTAGAGAGATCCAACTTTTTAAATACCCACTTTCGAGAAAACACCAACTCATGTTTTCTAACTCTTGCCTCTGTCCAAAGCTTTTCTAAACTTAGGGAGCTTATATATTTCACGTAACATCACGTGAAAGCATCCATATGCTCATATCCCGTGCTTACGTCTTCTCTAATCACGTAACGGGTTTACTCCCTTATTGGTCAAACTAAGTCAAATTTCACTTTGCATAAACGCATCCTTTCCCGCTTAGATTATGCTTTACATCATGGCAAAGCACTTGGCTTGTTTGTACCAAGGTGTTAGTTGAGTACGTCGAATCGTGGAAAGTCACGAGTTATGAAACTATGGTTTCTCGACGTTATGTTACTTGGAATTATAAGTAACCTATGATTTACTGAACTCATAATCTTAATTGTCTAAACCTTTTCTTCTTAACGACAATTAGATTATCTCTTAATCTTTTTTCTTAATTATCTTCCTAATCCCATTCTCACAAAAGACAAATTCCCAAACCTCCCACAATCCTTCCGAAAAATCCTAACCTCTTACATATTCCCTTACACTCCTTACAAAATTGTACTCTTGTCCCTTCACAAACTCCCACACAAGATTCCCTTCACTTTATACACTTCCCATACACCTTTCTCATACACACATACATACACTTCCCTATACACACATACACTCTTTTCTACACACAACTTTATATTCAAAATACACACACTTTACTCACATACCTCTCTTCACACACACAAGGCTCCCCATCATATCACTCTTACATATTCCTTACACCTTACACACATCATATCCAATCCAACTCAATCCCTCACAACCCCAACAACTTTATTTTCAAAATACACACACTACTCACAACCAACCCATTCTCTACACATACTAGGCTCCCCATCACATCCAACTCTTACATATTCTCTTACACACTCTTACACCTCCAACAACTTTATTTTCAAATTTACACACACTAGTTACAACCATCCCACTCTCTACACACACAAGGCTCCCCATCACATCCATACTTACATATTCCCTTACACACACACAAACCAACTTACGTATTCCTTACACCCATTCACATCCCCTCCCTTCACTCACCCTCTTCTCCAAGGAAGGAATATTCCCTTGGATATCCTCTCTTAACCCAACCATGGTTCACTTCTAACCAAACTATGGTTAGTTCCCAACTCACTTCATTCTTACCCAACTATGGTTAACTCTTAACCACACCAAGGATGGAACATTCCCTTGGATGCACCCTTTAACCTAACCATGGTTCACCTTCTAACCTAACCATGGTTTAATCTCTATACACTTCTTTCTAAACCTAACCATGGTTACTTCTTAACCTAACCTCTCACACTCTTCCCTTTAGAGGAATGATGTGTGCTTATTCACACACTTTTTTCTGGCCATATTAAGACCAAAACAGACACAAACTAACCATAATTGCCAAAGATATTGTGTTTTTGTGTTTGTGATCGTGCAAGAACGGATATTTCAGAAATTGGCAAAAATCAGACCAAAAAGGACAAAAACGAGCACGAGTTTAGAAAACGTGTCAAAAGCCAGAGCAGGGGAAGCAAAATACAACTTTTTGAGCTCAGATTGTCAAAACACACCTTGGAGAATTACAAAATGCTAAAAATGGTCCTTGGAGCAAAAGTTTGCAAAATTAACAGAAATTGTCCCTAAAGTTTGGAATTTGACAGAAATGGCCCCTGAGCGTTGGATTTGTATGAAAATTCAACAATGGTCCTTGGGAATTCACAAGTATCAAGTTTGGTCCCTAGGTGAAAAGTTTGAAGAAATTGCAAGATAGGTCCCTGAACTTTCAAAGATTGGCAGTTTTGGTCCCTAGAATTTAATTTTGGAAAATCATCACTTATGGTCCTTGGGTTATTCAAATGTGGCAAGAAATACCCTTGGAATACTTTGGAAAAGTTTCAAAATCAGTCCCTTGAAAATAAGAAAATTGCATGAATGGTCCTTGTGAAATTACAAATGCAAATGGACCCTTTGTTTTTAATCCAAAATCCAATCCACTCCATAAACACAAAACCTACCCAACCCTTTGGCCTGGTCCACTCCACAAACATAAGCCCAACACCTCCTCAAGCCCACATCCTGTTTTATTAATAATAAAACCACCTCAGGTCAAACCGGTCAAACACCCTCACCCCTTCCCTCCTTTGTCCCCAACTTGCACTGCTCCACATCACATCCACCCCCAGGATCTCTATCACATCCCACCACCCTAAACCCTCTTGAACCTAACAAGACAACCCCATTTAATGCCACCCCCTCTTGCAATAAAACAGACAAATTGTCATTGTCCTATTTTCCCGCCAAAACAAAAAGGATGGCTAGGATGAGTTTGAATGATCCAAGGGCCAAGATTTATGATTTGATTTGCTCAGACCTCCACTTGGAACCCTAATTTGGCTTATAAAAGGAAGAAGAAAGTAAAGAGAAGCACTATTAGTCCTTAGTTAATTTTTAAAGTCATTTTTTTAAAAGCTTTGTATTTCTAGTGTAATTCTTAGATTAAAAAAATTGTATTAAGTCTTTTCAGTGTAATCTAAACCTAATTCAAGCATCAATTTCAAGTTCCTTTGGTAAATTCAGTTTATGCTTAATTTTAGTGAAAATCCCATTTTGCTCTAATGTTGTTGAAAGTAACTATTTACTGTTCTAAAAGCTTATTAAAGCTCATTATTAAGGTTCCATAAGTTTATTTTAGTATAAGAATCAGTTTCACTAAAATATTTAAAAATCATGAAAAATCAATGAAAAATCAAAAACCAGTTTCTATGGAGATTGCATCATGGAGCCAGGTTAATGTTGGATTACCTTGGGTTTAGTGCCTCATGGGAGGCTTTAGGAGGTGATTGTGGTTCATAGTTCTCAATCCTGTGTAGGAAAGCAACTTGTAAGCTCATATCTATTTTTTCACTTTCTACTATGTAATAGCTTATTAACTGCCTATCCTTGTTCCTTTGAGCTTATTTAGTGTTTGTTAGTTATATTCTAGATTAAAATTAGTTGCTTGTTAATTAGTATTGATAGTTGCTTATAATTCCACTTTGGACTGCCCAAATAGCATAAGTTGTAATCTTGGTGATTAATGGTTGTACCTTATAATTCTGTACTCATTTAGGGTTATTAGATCACATTAGGTAGCTGCAAATAAGTTTCATGGTGTAATTTTGACCAGCTCTTTGAAAATCACAAAATCAGTCAACTAAGAGAGTGTTTGGCTCAGTGAAATTCACTGTCCTTCCTTGTGTTTCTATGATTTCAGATGGTTCATGCATATCACACTAGGTTTGTTTAAGTTAGCTAAACCATAAAAATCAGTAGTAGTTTGATAAAAAGTCAAAATGACCTTTGATCTCACCTTATGAGATCACTGTCAAGATTTTTAATAGCACAATTATCCATATCAGCTTAATAGTGGTTAAAGTAGCCTAATATCATCCCATTTAACCTATTACATAATTTTCAGTAGCTAGGATTTAATCAAAGTTCACCATAGTCAAAATAGATTTCATTTTCAAAAAAGTCAAATCTCATAGTTTATCAGTTTTTCCAAAACTTGCCAGATTTTTCTTGATCTCATTATTAAGCTTTAGCTTATGAGCTTGTGGATTATTAATCTTTGGTTGCTCATCTTAATGGTCCCTATTTATGCTTAATTTTAAGAATTTTTCTCAGTGATTATTTTGTGCCTTATTGTGGCCTATTTTCTGAAAAGCTCCCCTGCACCAGGGTGATTAGCCCATCTTCATAAGCTTATTCTGAGCTTGTTTATGGACCCCAACACTCAACCCTGGGCTTTCTGAGTAGCTTATTAGTCCATCTATTTAGATCAGGGCTTATCTTGGGATTTGTAGCCCTTGCCCATAGCTTATTGGGCCCTGCTACATACCCTCATCACACTCAGTATACTGAGTGATCAGTATAGACCACCCAACTTTACAAGACCCCCTAGAGCTTATTTGTGGGCCCCAACCCTTGAACCTTGGCTTATTGGAAAGCTCTTCTACCCATCTTTCTAGATCAAGCCTTATATTGCACCCTTGGTCACTCTTGTGGGCCCCACAGAGGGCTGCAATTAGCCTATTTTGGCCCTTTTGGCCAGTGTGTTGTGATAAGTGCTTATTTGTGATTCCTGGCTTATTCAGTATTTTTATCTTGTTTTATGTTCATCTTAGTGGCTATAGCTTATTTTGTCACTTGTAGCTTATTAGTAGCTTAATCCAAAAAAAAAAAAAAAAAAAAAAAAAAAAGAAAAAAAGTCTCCACTTTTTAGCTTATTAGGCCTTCTGCCAAACTAATAAGTTTGCACAGAGCTTATTTTTAAGCTTTAAAATAATTGTTTTCACAAAAGTTTCCTATTTTCAGTATTAAAGTAGTTTTTTAAAAGAAAAACTAGAAAAGCCAAACATCAAATTAAGTGATAGCTTCTATTTAAGCTATTTGGCTTATTTTCCAGCTTTTTCAAAAAGCAATTTTCAAATTTTATATTTTTCTTAAGTTTCTAATATATTAAAATAGTTTCAGAAAAAATTTTATAATTTTCTGAGTATAATTAGTATTCATTATAATTAATTTAAGTTTAATTAGTTTTAATTAAAAAAGGCAAAAATAAATTTCTTTTCTACTTATTTATAAGCAATAGTACCTTTTTATATTTTTCCTAGCTTTTATAGTTAATAAGGTATTTTTTTAAAAAAAATCATAATTTTTACTATTCATTTAGTATTTTTCATAATTAATTATTTGAATTAGGTTTTAATTATCAAATAAGTAAGTAATTATGGAAAACTAGAAGGGGGTTGAATCGTTTTACGTCTTTTTAATTTGTTACAAAAGATTGTTTAAAAGTTTTCTTTGTTTTTCAAAAATTTAGATTCAATACTATGTGATATCAAGTCTTGCACAATATGAACAACAATATATATGTATGATAAAGCAATAATAATGTAAGTAAAGAAATAAATGAGAGATGGAAAGATCGAACCGCGAGACAAGAGATTTATAGTGGTTCGGCTACAAGGTCACCTTCCTTGCCCTACTCCACTCCCCGAGCACCTAACTCGAGAGTTTTCTTCACTATGTCAACAAGCTCCCTTATGGCGGAGAAAACCTTACACACCAATATACACACCACAACTACGTCACAACTTATTCACACCTTCTACACAACTTCTTCACACCTAGTCACTACTTAATCACAACACTACTTCACACCTATCTACTTCACACCAATTTTCTTCACACCTTTCTTCTTCACACCAATCTTCTTCACATCAATTTTCTTGACACCAATCTACTTCCTAACTCTTCTTCTTCACAACTAACTACTAACCAATCACACTATATATATACCTAGCTAAACTATCTTCTATCAAATATTCACAACTAATTTCACAAAGAAATAGATACAATGAATAATGCTCTAACAACTTGGATGTGGAGATCACAACAAGTTGTAATACTTCTTGTCTTGAGGGATAGAAGTATTCTTCTCTTGCACTTGAGAGGATGATGTTTGAATCACTTTGAAACAAAGATTTATGAATGTATGATCAAAGGATTAAGAGAATGGAAATTGAGATCTAGAACAAAAAGTTTAGGAGTGCAAAAGGTGGGGGGAAATTCCAGATTTAAGGTGGTATTTATAGGAAAAAAATTCTGACAACTAGAGCGTGCCGGTCCCCTTAAATCATGGCCGGTCCCCTTAAAATTAAGGGGACCGCCCCTTATAATTAAGGGGGCCGCCCAGCTGAAACGGCCAGAAACTTTGTCTTTTAGTGGCGAAAGTTTATTTGGTGAAAAACTAACCGATTTTGGTTAAAAATTTGAAATCATATATTTAGTATGAATAAAACATTTTTCTTTATTACCAAAAGTGTTTTTCAAAAATATATAATATGTTTATGAAATTAAATAAACTTTGTAATAATTAATTAAATACCCCTTTGATCATAAATTGCACTAAACACTTTGTTTATTCATACCTTAAGTGATTTGGATGTAAAGAGAATGTTAATCACTAAATACTTGTTTATGTCACAAATTTTAGTTCTATGAGTTTATATTTTGTAATAATCAAAACATAGAGATATTGATAATATGTTAATAATGTTTTTAGGCATTATTTATGTCAACAGTAATTATTAAAATAGTTTAAATATAATTTTTATAAACTTTTTATAATTTTTTAGGATTCCTGTAATGGTGAAGTAGTTTTATAAAAATTTCCATAATTTTCTAAGTCCTTTTATTATTTTTCTTAATTTAAAATTAGTTTAATTAGTGTTAATTAATTATTAAATAGTTTTTAATTAATATTAAATAATAAAATAATCAAAAAATAATAATTTTCTTTTTATTAAAATTTTCTTTTAATATAAGTAAGTGGTTGGAGGTGTTGTGTGATTTCCAACTTCATTGGTTATGATGGATTTGTTTCGAGGGCATTTTCTTCGCCAAACGGGTTTTTCCATCATCCTTGCTAGCCTTGAGGCTTTTGGTTTTGGTTTGTTTGGAGAAGTCATGATGGGATGAATGGAGAGTGTTGAAGATTGGGGATATTTATAGTGTAAGATTTGTGTGTTTATGGATGGATAAAGTTTGTTTGGGAGATTAGGACAAAATATGTTGGTGAAAATTGGGAAATGTAGGTTGAAATGGGCTAAAAAGCAGAAAAGATTCTGTAAATACGTCCAGCAGATGGCCGGTCCCTTTAATTAGGGGGCGGTCCCCTTAAAATTAAGGGGGCCGCCTTACATAATTAAGGAGGCCGCCCATCTGGTGATTTCCAGATTGCTAGAATTGGGTTTTTGGCAGAAAATTTGCAGAAAGGTTGTGTTTTTGGACTTGGATTCAAGCAAGTTCAATTCCTTTAGGCAATATAGCATCTAATCTAATCATGATATAGCATGCATGCAAAAACACTTAAGTAAAAGAATAAACAAGCAACAATTAATAAGCTAGGGGAGACATATAAAGGCAAGGGCACTTAATCTTCCTAAGGCAACTATCTTAGGTCAAAGGCAAAGGTAACTAGTGTGTCAAAAATCTAGTGATGAAACAAGATGACAATATTATGAGTGATATTGTCCTAGTGTGTGCCTGTAAGCAACAAATGTGGAGTTGTGATTGTTTCGACTCCTAAATGCAATAAAGAAAATTTCTTAAGAAACAATCCAAAATCTCCTTGATTCGATTTTTGCTCAATCATGAATGTCAAAGATATATATTAGATTATATACTTTGACAATTTATGTGAGAGTTTATGCATGATTTCAAAAAAAAAAAAAAAAAAAAAAAAAAAAAAAAAAAAAAAAGGTTTTTAGCATTTGTTAACAATGCAAGGAAAATGATGTTCAAGAAATTCCTAGATGTGAGAATAGTTAAAAAAAATTTGATTGGGTTTTTACAAAATAGTATATGTAAAGAAAATAATATTTCCCAATCTTTAATTTTGTGCGAAATAGAATCCTAGACTCAGAAATGGAGAAGTGGAAGAAAAGTAAATCTTATGCAAATTTTATGCAAAAAAAAAAAAAATAATAATAAATAAAATAAAATAAAAAAAAAATAAAAAATCTAAATACAGTAGAATTTAGTCAACTTGTTCAATCATTCCTAATCCTAAACGCAAGTGATTGAATAATTCACGCTTAAGGGGTTTAGTGAATATATCCGCAATGTTATCTTCCGATGCAACTTTTTCTATAGATATGTTCCCTTTTTGTACATTATCCCTAAGAAAGTGGTGGCGTATTTCTATATGTTTAGTCTAGAGTGTTGCACCGGATTTTTACTTAAATCTATCGCACCTTTGTTATCGCACATAATGGGAACATTTTCTAACCTAATGCCATAGTCTATAAGAGCTTGTTTCATCCAAAGTGATTGTTGACATGCCTTTCCAGCGCTTACATATTCGGCTTCGGTGGTAGAAATAGCAAGAGCGGTTTGCTTTTTCAAAAACCAAGATGTTAGACAACATCCCATAAACGTGCAAATACCGCTAGTGCTTTTTCTATCTACGTAGTCTCCCGCATGATCCGAATGCGCATAAACGATGGTTTCTATGCCGGATCCCTTAGGATACCATAATCCTAAGTGTATAGTGCCTTTAATGTATCGGAAGATACGCTTAACCGCTTCTAAGTGAGAGGTTTTGGGATCCTCTTGAAAACGGGCACAAAGGCAAACACTAAACATGATATCGGGTCTACTTGCCGTCAAGTATAGTAAACTACCTATCATTCCTCTATACTTGGTTTATCTACGGACTCACCTTCATCATCCTTTGTGAGTTTCACTTCCGTAGACATGGGAGTTTTCATGGGTTTTGAGTCTTCTAGGCCAAATTTCTTAAGCATTTCCTTAATGTACTTAGATTGGTTAAAGAATATTTCATCTTCTAATTGTTTTATTTGTAATCCTAGGAAGAAGTTACGTTCACCCATCATACTCATCTGAAACTCATCATGCATGATTTTGGCAAATTCATCACACATGTCTTGACAAGTTGATCCAAATATAATGTCATCAACAGATATTTGGACAATGATGAGATTTGGGTCTTTCCTTTTAGTGAAAAGAGTGTTATCTACCATTCTCATGGAATAATCATGTTTAATAAGGAAGGCATTTAATTGATCATACCAAGCCTTGGGAGCTTGTTTCAGTCTATACAAAGCTTTCTTTAACTAATAAACATAATCAGGTTTTGCGAAGTCAATGAATCCTGGAGGTTGTGCTACATATACCTCCTCATTGACAAAACCGTTAAGGAATGCACTTTTCACGTCCATTTGGAATAACTTAAAATCTAGGGCGCATGCATAGGCAAGTAGTATCCTAATAGATTCTAGTCTAGCTACGGGGCATAAGTTTCATCATAATCAATTCCTTCTTGTTGATTATAACCATGGACAACTAACCTAGCTTTATTCCTAGTAACTATTCCATTTTCATCTAACTTATTCCTATATGTCACACCCCCAATTTACCTGACTTGCAGCGGAATGGAATGCCTGGGGGTGTAACTGTCATAGCACCATAACAAAGAAATATTGAACGACCTAAAGTGTCGTTTGGAAAATACATATCGTTTGATTTTTATTTAAAAGCATCCAGTGCTACAAAACATAGGTCCCCAGAAGTCATGAAAGGTTTACAGAAATAAGTTTAGACATGTCAAACGATAATTATACATAAGTGCATGAAAGTGTCAAAGTGAGACGCGTCATCCTAGGTCCTCACTAAAATGACTCCATGCATGCCATGATAATGCCTTAGTTACCTGAAAATACATTGCGAAAACGGTCAACACGAATGTTGGTGAATAATCATAGGTTTGTAAATTAAATCGTATGTACATAAGCCACAAGTATAAAGTAAACCGACATAAATGTCAAAAATGCTACATTGTCTCTTAAGCTCATGGCCCCGAAGCTAGACGTACTAAATCGTGCCCCAAGTGAGTGTTTACCAGACACTCGTAATTTAGAAATGAAATGCATTCGTAATTCCGTTGGAGCAACCCAAACACGAATGGAGGAGTCACCCTCAATAGATCTATTCACTCACTCTCGCTCATACTGTAATTAACGGTCCATGAAATAAAGGGGACTTGTCATGTCGTGGTAGTAAGGCAACTTAAGCAATGTAAGGAATTTGTAATACTTGGGCATGTACGAAAGTAATTGATGCAATGTATTCTCCCCCGTGGGATTTGAAATCAAATAAGTAATTGAAAACGGGGCCATGAAAACTCACCTCAACTGATGATACTGATATGAAATGAAGTGAACAATAATGATCGGTTAACTGCCGCAACCTATAATGAATGATGCATGATCTCGTTAAGATCACCAAATGATGTTTATGAATGACCATGCTCATGTTTCTATACCACTCTACTCTTTAGGAAAACACTTGTGTTGTCAAAAATATATAATCCAAAACTTTGGAAAATATTGCTATTAGAAAATATAAATGGCTTGTTATAATATATATACTTATATATATATAACGTAAGTTCTCATGTAAGCGTTGAAATACTCGGGTAACTGAATGTTATAACTTTTAAGATGTTAAAATGGATATAAAAATATGTCGGGACCATCGTGGGAATATTTAGATATATTCGTCGTGTATAAACCGGGTGTTAACGTTTATTATAATTACGTATACGTAAAAACGTTAAATGTACTGAATATAGAAATTTGAAAATCCTGAGAGTGGTATAACATGAAAATGCTGTTATGATGATATGCAGACTATCTCCAGTCCGTATGCAGTGTCCTTAGCACTAATGAAATGAATTCGCACCTAAACCAATCCGGTTACGCGAATTTGAATACCCGTAAACTAAATTTACGATGAAATGATTAATGCAAGCGAATGGTGAAAACTTTTCCGGAAATGAATAGTGTTCGGTGAATAGTAATTTTCCAAAAAGTTTCTCAGAATGTCAAACTGACCTCGAAAACGATGAATAGTAAAACGATGAATAGTGTTTTGATGAATAGTGATTTATGAATAGTAAAAAGTCGAAGTTTGGGAAAATGACCTGAAATGGTAAATGACCTGAAATGGTGAGTTGTGACATCCGCCCACCCAAATAGGAATTCAGTCCCTGAATTCAGCTAGTGTTGGTCTCGGTAATAGGTTTGGTGATAAGGTGTGGATACTTGCGTTGCATTTGGTCCTCTCGTTCCTAAGTAAACTCGGTTCCTCTTCGAGAATTCCAGCGAACCTTAACGATCGGAATTCTACTATACTTTAACTGTTTGACCCCTCGGTCCATGGTTTCAAATGGTTCCTCCACAAAGTTAAGTTTGTCATATAACTGAATCTCTTCTAATGGTATAACGGATGACTCATCTGAAAGGCATTTCTTAAGGTTTGAGACAACTAATCCATACCGATAACAACGTCAAAACTTCTAAGTTCTACGGGCATAAGGTCTATATTGTATGGGTGATTTAGGAAATTGCTGGTGCAACCACGGATAACGGTGTTGGTGTTAACTAAAGACCTATCGGCTAATTCAACAATATAGGGAATGTCTAAAGTAGTTGGTTCTATGTTAAGTAAAGGTGCAAATGTAATAGATATAAAACTTCCATCCGCTCCTGAATCAAATAAAATAGATGCATAACGATTATTAACGAGGAACGTACCCATAACAACATTCGGGTCCTCACGGGCATCTTCTCCTCCCATAACATAAGCCCTTCCTCGAGCTACTCCTCCTTGATTTCCAGCTCCTTGATTCTTCCTCTTTGGGCACTCACCCCTAAAGTGTCCAATTTCTCCGCAACCATAACATGTTACTGGTGGTTTCTGATTGTCACCCAAGTTTGGAATCCTGCAATCTTTGGTGTGGTGACCAACCCTCTTACAGTTGCCACATGTATCTGGGCAACGTCCTGGGTTATGGTGTTTCTGACACCTATCACACTTGGGTAGAATTCCAGCATACCCTCTCCCTTCAGTAGGTCCTGCAGCATAGGCCCTTGCCATTTCTTGCCTCTTATTTCCACCTTGGTTATCGTCAAACCTCCTTTTGTTGTTGTTATTGTTGTTTGGGTTGTTGTTTCGGTTGTTGTTGTAGTTGGTGTTGTTGGAACGGTTATTGTTGTTACTTGCAGCAGATTTTCCTTTCAACACTTGGACCATAAGTTTCTGAGTTATACGAATGGCCTCCTCCATTGTTTGTGGGTCGAAAGACATCACATCCCCTCGGATGCTTTCGGGTAGTCCTCCAGTAAAATTCTCCATCTTTTTCTCATTATCCGGAACCATAGTTGGACATAGTGTAGCCAACTCCTGAAACTTCCTGATATAAGTTTCAATATCATCTCCTTGAGTTACCAACTGGTAGAACTCTGTTTCTAGCTTTTGCACCTCAGTACGAGGGCAAAACTTCTTGGTCATCAGCTTTTTGAATTCAGCCCATGTGAGTTTGTAAGCATTCTCCATGCCAATGGGCTGAGCATACGAATTCCACCAAGACATGGCTTCATCCAGCAGCGTACCTGTAGCGAACTTTACCTTGTTAACCTCCTGACAACCACACATGAGAAAAACGTTCTCAGTCTTCTCAAACCAGCGGATTAAAGCAACCGCTCCCTCATTTCCCTTATACTTGATAGGATCACTAGTCTTGAAATCCTTCCAAGTACATTCACGCCTAGTAGTGGGTTGAACCACTTCAGCAGTAGGTGGAACCTCAGCAGTCCTAGCAGCAACTTCAGCTCTTTCAATCTCTAGAGCTTCTGCTACACTATCCCTGACCAACTTGCGGATAGCTGCTTGTGTCATAACGGGTGTTTCCGATGTAGCCTTTGCCTTCTTTGGCGCCATACTTCTGATAAATAATAATCGACAACAACCATGAGAAAACTATAATAGAAATAGTCATCGTACAAAATATACGCCCACAACATGTATATATACAACCACAACAAGTATAAATACAACCATGACATGTACGAGTACAACCACAACCTGTAATAATACAACCACGACACGTATAGATACAACCTCAACAAGTATAAATACGTTAACCATAAAGAGCAACCATGAAACATCATAAATATAATCACAACACATGAATATAATTCATGAAAATTTCGGCCAACATAGACCGATATATATATATAGCACAACATTTCCAACATAGTAGAGTCGCACTTGATATATTTGTTTGTACAACAACAAAAGACTACAAGTTCTTGAACTACGTCCCACACCTCGGGACTAGGAAATAGTAAAAGCTAATATAACACTAGTCTATGTCTATGCTCCTCCAGGTGCTCTAGACGGTCCAGGAGCTCCAGATGCTCCAGGCTCTCCCCTCAAGCAGCGAATCTCACGATCCATCGCAACCACGATCTCCTCCAGATGCTGAACTCGTAACTGAGAAGAAACATCCCTGCCCTCCAAAATGACCAACCTCTCTCGAAGCAATGCCAACTGATCTACCTGCTCCCACTGAGTCTCCTGTGTCGCCTGAGCTCTATCTCTAATCTCAGGTAACTCATCCCTAAGCAGCTCAATCTCCTCCTGATGCCTCAACTGTCGCGCCTCAAGTCCATGGTATGTCACATCGATACCAACCCTGCCCTGCACCAGATCCTCCACCTGCTCCTCGACAGTCTCAAGTCGAGTAGTAATGATCTCATCAACTCTATACCCCAACCTATCTACTTGCTCCTGCTGAGCACCCAACTGATCCTCTAATGTGACGGGTGTAGGGCTCCTAGCCGCAGCCGCTCTAGAACTCTCACCTACGTGGTATACTGGTGGTGGTTCTGCTGATTCTGACTCTGTAGTGGTAGGTGAATCTGGAGTGGTAAACCTAACACGCTTCCTAAGTGGCAAGAGTGAGGTGGATATAGGGGTAGCAGTGGGTATGGCTGGTGGTGGTGTAGGCACAGTGGGACTAGGTAGGGTCCTATAAGTAGATGTGGCATAACGAACCTTCTTACTAGCAACCTGGATAGTCTTTTCCCTACGAAACATAAGTCTCGGCTCAGACTGGATAGTGGTGGTAGGAGATGGTGTGTCTGTGGGTACACGGGTGAGGATGTCACATGGTACAATAGGATAGACATGAGGAGTAGGAGCCGTCTCCTCCTCCTCGAAAGGCTCTGTGTCATCATCTGATGCCAAACGTGGCAACTCAGGTACAATAGGACTAGGTGGTGGTGAACGGACTGTAGAAGACATAGTGTCTTCAATAGGTGGTGGTGAACGGGCAGTAGAAGACGTAGAGTCTTCAGTATCGGAGTCTGTGATGGTGTACAGTACAACAACATTTGGGTTTGCAGACATGGTTCTGTGATAATCAAGGTGAAATAAAATGAATAACTCGAAATGAAATCACCATAAACAATGAACATGCACATATGATGAAATGATGAGATGCTATGATAATGTGGTTATAGTCTAGGGTCAATGATACATCCTAGTTCTCTATAACCTTAGCTCTGATACCAATCTGTCACACCCCCAATTTACCTGACTTGCAGCGGAATGGAATGCCTGGGGGTGTAACTGTCATAGCACCATAACAAAGAAATATTGAACGACCTAAAGTGTCGTTTGGAAAATACATATCGTTTGATTTTTATTTAAAAGCATCCAGTGCTACAAAACATAGGTCCCCAGAAGTCATGAAAGGTTTACAGAAATAAGTTTAGACATGTCAAACGATAATTATACATAAGTGCATGAAAGTGTCAAAGTGAGACGCGTCATCCTAGGTCCTCACTAAAATGACTCCATGCATGCCATGATAATGCCTTAGTTACCTGAAAATACATTGCGAAAACGGTCAACACGAATGTTGGTGAATAATCATAGGTTTGTAAATTAAATCGTATGTACATAAGCCACAAGTATAAAGTAAACCGACATAAATGTCAAAAATGCTACATTGTCTCTTAAGCTCATGGCCCCGAAGCTAGACGTACTAAATCGTGCCCCAAGTGAGTGTTTACCAGACACTCGTAATTTAGAAATGAAATGCATTCGTAATTCCGTTGGAGCAACCCAAACACGAATGGAGGAGTCACCCTCAATAGATCTATTCACTCACTCTCGCTCGTACTGTAATTAACGGTCCATGAAATAAAGGGGACTTGTCATGTCGTGGTAGTAAGGCAACTTAAGCAATGTAAGGAATTTGTAATACTTGGGCATGTACGAAAGTAATTGATGCAATGTATTCTCCCCCGTGGGATTTGAAATCAAATAAGTAATTGAAAACGGGGCCATGAAAACTCACCTCAACTGATGATACTGATATGAAATGAAGTGAACAATAATGATCGGTTAACTGCCGCAACCTATAATGAATGATGCATGATCTCGTTAAGATCACCAAATGATGTTTATGAATGACCATGCTCATGTTTCTATACCACTCTACTCTTTAGGAAAACACTTGTGTTGTCAAAAATATATAATCCAAAACTTTGGAAAATATTGCTATTAGAAAATATAAATGGCTTGTTATAATATATATACTTATATATATATAACGTAAGTTCTCATGTAAGCGTTGAAATACTCGGGTAACTGAATGTTATAACTTTTAAGATGTTAAAATGGATATAAAAATATGTCGGGACCATCGTGGGAATATTTAGATATATTCGTCGTGTATAAACCGGGTGTTAACGTTTATTATAATTACGTATACGTAAAAACGTTAAATGTACTGAATATAGAAATTTGAAAATCCTGAGAGTGGTATAACATGAAAATGCTGTTATGATGATATGCAGACTATCTCCAGTCCGTATGCAGTGTCCTTAGCACTAATGAAATGAATTCGCACCTAAACCAATCCGGTTACGCGAATTTGAATACCCGTAAACTAAATTTACGATGAAATGATTAATGCAAGCGAATGGTGAAAACTTTTCCGGAAATGAATAGTGTTCGGTGAATAGTAATTTTCCAAAAAGTTTCTCAGAATGTCAAACTGACCTCGAAAATGATGAATAGTAAAACGATGAATAGTGTTTTGATGAATAGTGATTTATGAATAGTAAAAAGTCGAAGTTTGGGAAAATGACCTGAAATGGTAAATGACCTGAAATGGTGAGTTGTGACACTATATACCCATTTAGTTCCTATGATGGTCATATTCATTGGATTTGGGACTAATTCCAAAACATCATTTGCCTTAAATTGATTTAATTCTTCTTGCATAGCTATAACCCAACTTTCATCTTTTAAAGCCTCATTAATATTCTTAGGTTCTATTGCTGAGAGGAAACAAAAGAAAATGTTTTTATCTTGGGCTTGTGACCTAAGGGTTCTTTGGTTAAGATGTCCTATTATATTATCTAGTGGATGTGATCTAGATTCTTTAACATTAACAATTTCGTTATTTCCTAAGTTAATGTCTTCATTATCATTTCCTATGGGTTTTGTTTTACTAACCTCAATAGCTTCGTCTTCGACTAAGTCATCATCTTCTAAAGGTAAAGTTTTAGGAGGTGGTGGTGTTTCATCAAATGTTAAATTTAGTGATTCTTCTACTTTCATGGAGTGTTTGTTAAGTATTATATATGCTTTACTATTTTGCGAGTATCCTAAAAATATTCCTTCATATGATTTGGGATCAAACTTAGTGAGGTAATCCTTAGTGTTTAGAATATAACATTTACTTCCAAATACCCTAAAGTAGCTTAAGTTTGGTTTTCTACCTCTTAGTAACTCATAAGGAGTTTTTCCTAGAATTCTCCTAATTGATACCCTATTAATAATATATGTTGATGTATCTACAGCGTGACACCAAAATTTTTGTGGGATGGATTGTTCATTTAACATTGTTCTACTCATTTCTTGTAGTGACCTATTTTTTCTTTCTACTACGCCATTTGATTAAGGAGTACGAGGAGCGGAGAAGTTGTGAGATATTCCATTTAAATCACAATATTTTTCGAATTGTACTTCATTGTCAAATTCCCTACCATGGTCCGTCCTAATGGCTACTATTGTGCATCTTAATTTATTTTGAATCATTTTACTAAATATTTCGAATTTTTCAAAGGCTTGGGTCTTGTCACTTAAAAACCTTGTCCACGTGTATCGTGAGTAGTCATCTACTATTACTAAGGTATATTTTTTTCCTCCATAGCTCCGCACAGCGGATGGACCAAAAAGATCCATATGTAATAATTCTAGGCACCTAGTAGTGGATACTATATACTTAGCTTTGTGACTAGCATGAACTTGTTTTCCAATTTTACATGCGTCACAAAAATGCTTGTCATATTTTAGATTAGGCAAGTTTCTAACTAGTTCTTTAGAGGCCAAAGATTGTATTTGTTGCATGTTAGCATGTCCTAATCTCCTATGCCACAATGTGGAGTTTTTGTCTAGGGTCGCTAGGCATATCCTATCCTCAGGTTTGTTTCCTAGTTTCATAACATATATGCCTCCTTTCCTAATTCCTCTACCTATAATTTTTCCATTCTTAACTATTTCGCTATCCTCTTCAGTAAAGGTCACTCTACATTTATTATCGCATATTTGTCCTACACTAAGCAAGTTATATGATAAATTATCTACATGCTCTACATTTTCAATAGTAAGTGAGTCTTGAGAAATCGTACCTTTGCCAATGATTTTTCCACGTAGGTCACTACCGAAAATAACGTTACCTCCATTGTATGCCTTGTACGTAGAAAATAGCTTGCGGTTCCCCGTCATGTGCCTCGAACATCCGCTATCTTTGATCCATTCATCAGGCTCCAAGTCAATTCCTAAACATATTTCGTCGGTTCCTTTTGCCACAAAGCACTTTTCGTCTCTTGGTTTTTCCACTTCTTCTTTGTCACTATCACTCCATGTTCCACTAACAAAGGCGCCTTGATTTTCATAACCCGGCGGCTTTAGACATTCGCCAATGAGATGATTTGGACTTCCACATCTAAAACACTTTCTTTTCCCGTAGTTATCACTTCTATTTCTTTGGAACGGTTTTCTTTCGTCTCGTGGTGATCTAGTGAATCTTCCTCGTCTCTTGAAGAATTTCTTGAATTCTCTTACGGCCATTGCATATTCTTCGTCTTCACTCTCGTCACTTGAATCATCATCGTCATTAGGTTCCTTTTTGGCTTTTAGAGCAATGGATTTGGTTTGTTCTTTCTTGACTTTGACTGTTTCCGAATCTCTTCTTATAATTTCTTCATGGACCTTCAAGTTGCCAATAAGTTCATCAAGTGATAACATCATCAAATTCTTTGATTCTTCAATTGCCGTGACCTTAGCTCGCCATTTCGGATGCAATGCCCTAAGAAATTTCCTAACACAATTTTTACTAGAAAATGTCTCATCAAGTGCTTTTAAACTTGTGATAATAGTGCTAAATTTAGCAAAAGCATTATCAATTGATTCCTCTTCCGGAATCGTAAATTGCTCATATTGTTGTACAAGAAGATCTATTTTGTTATCTTTAACTTGACTATTACCTTGGTGAGTAATTAGTAAAGAATCCCAAATTTCTTTTGCGGTTTTACACATAAAAATTCTTTCATATTTCTTACGTGGCAACGCATTATAAATAAGCATTTTAGCCTCATTATTTTTTGCTAGTTTCTTTTTCAAATCATCATTTTGTTTTTCAAAAGATACAATTTCATCCATTTTAGTTTCAACATTATATTGAATAGGGGGAAAATCACCAAAGGTAATGACATGCCAAAGATCAAGATCTTTTGATTTCACATAAGTTTCGAATCTATTTTTCCAACATAAAAATCCATCACTTTCAAATAGTGGTGGTCTTTGCATAGATTGCCCTTCTAAATATTTTAAAGATTCCATAGATTGTTACAAGTTTTAAAATACAATATATTTTAAAATCTTGCTAGACGTGGCTCTTGATACCAATTGTGGAAAACTAGAAGGGGGGGGGGGGGGGTTGAATAGTTTTACGTCTTTTTAATTTGTTACAAAAGATTGTTTAAAAGTTTTCTTTGTTTTTCAAAAATTTAGATTCAATACTATGTGATATCAAGTCTTGCTCAATATGACCAACAATATATATGTATGATAAAGCAATAATAATGTAAGTAAAGAAATAAATGAGAGATGGAAAGATCGAACCGCGAGACAAGAGATTTATAGTGGTTCGGCTGCAAGGTCACCTTCCTTGCCCTACTCCACTCCCCGAGCACCTAACTCGAGAGTTTTCTTCACTATGTCAACAAGCTCCTTATGGCGGAGAAAACCTTACACAACAATGTACACACCACAACTACGTCACAACTTATTCACACCTTCTACACAACTTCTTCACACCTAGTCACTACTTAATCACAACACTACTTCACACCTATCTACTTCACACCAATTTTCTTCACTCCTTTCTTCTTCACACCAATCTTCCTCACATCAATTTTCTTCACACCAATCTACTTCCTAACTCTTCTCCTTCACAACTAACTACTAACCAATCACACTATATATATACCTAGCTAAACTATCTTCTATCAAATATTCACAACTAATTTCACAAAGAAATAGATACAATGAATAATGCTCTAACAACTTGGATGTAGAGATCACAACAAGTTGTAATACTTCTTGTCTTGAGGGATAGAAGTATTCTTCTCTTGCACTTGAGAGGATGATGTTTGAATCACTTTGAAACAAAGATTTATGAATGTATGATCAAAGGATTAAGAGAATGGAAATTGAGATCTAGAACAGAAAGTTTAGGAGTGTTAAAGGTGGGGGAAAATTCCAGATTTAAGGTGGTATTTATAGGAAAAAAATTCTGACAACTAGAGCGTGCCGGTCCCCTTAAATCATGGCCGGTCCCCTTAAAATTAAGGGGACCGCCCCTTATAATTAAGGGGGCCGCCCAGCTGAAACGGCCAGAAACTTTGTCTTTTAGTGGGGAAAGTTTATTTGGTGAAAAACTAACCGATTTTGGTTAAAATTTTGAATTCATATATTTAGTATGAATAAAACATTTTTCTTTATTACCAAAAGTGTTTTTCAAAAATATATAATATGTTTATGAAATTAAATAAACTTTGTAATAATTAATTAAATACCCCTTTGATCATAAATTGCACTAACCACTTTGTTTATTCATACCTTAAGTGATTTGGATGTAAAGAGAATGTTAATCACTAAATACTTGTTTATGTCACAAATTTTAGTTCTATGAGTTTATATTTTGTAATAATCAAAACATAGAGATATTGATAATATGTTAATAATGTTTTTAGGCATTATTTATGTCAACAGTAATTATTAAAATAGTTTAAATATAATTTTTATAAACTTTTTATAATTTTTTAGGATTCCTGTAATGGTGAAGTAGTTTTATAAAAATTTCCATAATTTTCTAAGTCCTTTTATTATTTTTCTTAATTTAAAATTAGTTTAATTAGTGTTAATTAATTATTAAATAGTTTTTAATTAATATTAAATAATAAAATAATCAAAAAATAATAATAATTTTTATTAAAATTTTCTTTTAATATAAAGTTTGTAAAAAATCATTTTCACCCCTCTAGTTTATTTCTGCTTAAAACTAACCTTTTTCTCTGTACGTAATCGTAATTATTTTAAATTCAGTTTACGTTTATACATATCTATATTCATGTATTGCTAATACTATTTACTTAGCTAAATTTAATCAATTCCAGTAGTGTAATCAACTCCAAATCATTATTTGTTACTTTCCCAAATCACTGAATCTCTCAAACGTTTCCCAAAATACAATTTCAGCCTCATCGGGACATAACGACCCGGGAAAACACTTTGCTTACGCAGGATCATAAATTGATCACTACTCTCACTCAGGCTTGGCATGTTGACCATTCCTGGTTGATCTGTTAGGTTGGTTTGGGAGGAGTCAAATTTTGGCGCCGCTGCCGAAGAGGTTGTTGTGTGTTTTAAAAACGTTTAGTAGTTTAGTGATTTTCAAAATCTCCTTGTACAAATTTCACCACTTTGTAAATTTTTGTAAAAATCAAAATCATATCAAAAAGTTCATTAACACTTTTCCTAAAGTGTTAACAACACAAAAAAAAAATAAAAAACAACAAAACAAATCGTGAAGTTAAATTACTTCATATTCTTTAAGATTACAACCTATACAGGTGGTCAAGGTAAGTTCAGACATTAAATTGCGAAATGAAAAGAGATCCATTCTTCTCTTCCGCCACCCTGCGAGTAATCTTAAAGGAAACGATTTCGGTTAACGAATCGATCCAAAAATAATTTCCAAAAGTTTTTTCACACACACCCAAAAAAAGCCAAAAACACATTGTTTTTCTGTTAATAATTATATAAAATACATTGTAAAGAACCAAGGCAGAATACCTTCCAACTGGGGGTATGAACATTAATAAGTTCCCAAACCAGAGATAAAAACTTTCCTTTGTATCCTTGTGAATTGGTGTACCTTTTTCAAAAGAAGCCATTCATACTGTGATTATTGGTTTAAGTTTTCTGTTGTTTTACCTCGGTCTTGTTTTAATTGATTTTGTTTTTAGTGCATGCGCACTCGTTCACAGTCAAAGTGTAATCGTCAAAGAAACGTACCCGAGTTATGTACAGTTGTTGAAGAACCAAAAATAAAAATGGACGACGGGCCCCCACCACCCCCACTTGACCCTCCCAAGGATGAGACAGCTTTCGATCTCCGAACGATGGAGGAGTTGTGTCAGCCTATCATGCACGGGAGAGGTGGACCTATTGCACCACTCACTATTGGAGCCACGGACTTTGGACTCAAGCACAACATGATCCAGCAAGTCCAGAATTCGAGCCATTTCCACGGATTTCTGGGTGACGACGCTAACAAGCATCTCGAAAAAATTTTAACCGTCACCTAGAGCATGAAACAAAATGGCGTCACCGAAGACGGCCTTCGTTCGTACCTTTTCCCATACTCTCTCATTCATCATGCGACTTCCTGGTTCGATCGTCTTCCCAAGAATTCGATCCACACTTTTGATGAAATGGTTACCAAATTTTTGGCAAAATACTTTCCACCATCCATGGTAACAAAACTGAGAAATGATATCAGCAACTTCAGACAGCTTCCCGACGAGTCCTTATTTGAGGCATGGGAATGCTATAAGCTTGCTATTGATCGATGTCCCAATCACAATATGCTTCTTGTCACCATTATAGATACCTTCTACAATGGTTTGACACTTCGTCACAATGACACCATCAATGCTGCTGCTGGGGGCACCTTTATGAAAAGGACCCCTGAGGAGTGCTATGATTTAATCGAGAACATGACTGCCCATCACAATTTTTGGGATTCCTCAGCTGAGAAGAATGACTCATGTAAATCCGTCACTCCGGCAAACAATGATATAGCTGTCCTTGCTAAAAAGCTTGATGATTTGTCTACTGCAGTTTTACGTATCCATCAGTCAAATCAAAATCATCATGTCAAAGTTGTCAACCCAAGTTGTGAAACTTGTGGTGGTCCACACCCATACAATAAGTGCCCAGCCTCCGGTGGCTTCACTCACGAAAACGTGTACGCAGGTCAAGGTTCCTACAACGCGGAGGGTAATTCTTACAAACCACAAGGGGACCGTAATCTTTTGAGCTATCGTTCTAATAACTTCCTTGGACCAACAGGTTTTAATCAAGCTCAGAATCAAAATGCCCAAACCAGAACCACAATTTTAATCAAAATCAGAACCAAAACTGAATGAACCAAGGTTTCCATAACCAAGGGAATTTCAATTCTGGTCAAAACCAGGTTTTCCAAAATCAAAACCAAGGAAATTTTAACCGTAATCAAGGTCATGGTTATTTTAATTAGGGTAACAATTTCCAACAGGGTAATTTTCAGCAAGGTAACAATTTTCAGGGTCATAACAATCAACATCAAGGAAATTTCCAGAACAACCGTGTTCAAAATTTCCCTAACCAAACTCAAGCCATTATTCCGACTGGACCATCATCTGATGAGTTGTTGAAACAGTTTATGAAATCCCAAGAGGAAATGAATAAATTGTTGATTAGCCAGATTTCCAAACTCAAGAAGTCTTTAAATGATCGACCCTCGGGCTCAGGTACACTACCGAGCAACATGATCGCTAACCCGAGGGGCGATGTTAAGGCGATCACAACCAGAAGTGGAGTTTCTTACAAAGGACCCACGGCTCCGTCTACCACTTTTCCTATCCAGGTAGAGGAACGTGAAACTGAGGCTACAACGGACACGGTACTTCCTACTAACAACGGAGGTACCAATGACGTCCCTCCTCCAGTTATCCCGGTCCTGACCCCTAAAACAAAGGTCGTATATGAAACTCCCAAGACTCCCTTTGAAAATCCAAAACCCAACCTGAAACCTTCAATTCCATATCCCTCATGTTTACAAGACCAAAAGCTCCGCGAAAAAGCAAATCATCAAATGGAAAAAATTTTCCAAAATTTTCAAGACTTACACTTTGATATCAGCTTCGCGGATGCTATTCTTTTGATGCCCAAATTTGTATCAACGATCAAAAACCTATTGAGCAACAAGGAAAAACTATTCAAGATGGTAACAACTCCACTTAATGAAAACTGCTCTGCAGTTCTGTTGAAACAGCTTCCCGAAAAGCTAGGAGATCCCAGGAAGTTTCTCATTACATGCATTTTCCCAGGAATGGTTGAATGCTACGCCTTGGCCGATCTTGGTGCTGGCATTAACCTAATGCCTCATTCAGTATAGAAGAAACTCTCTTTTCCGGAACTCACTCCCATCTGCATGACTCTTGAGCTTGCAGACTGTTCAATATCTCATCCACTCGGTATTGCCGAGGACATATTTGTAAAAGTGAGGAAGTTTCATTTTCCAGCAGACTTCGTGATTGTTGATTTTGATGCGGATCCAAGGGTTCCTCTCCTTCTTGGAAGAGGATTCCTTATGACGGGTCGTGCTTTGATCTATGTATTCGATGAGGAAATCATATTACGTATTGGTACTGAAGCAATAACTTTCAACCTTGATCAAACCTCAAGATACTCCTCAAACGATGATTCTAAGTCGGTTAACAGCATTGATGTCATCGATGTTGCTACAGAGGAGTACTCTCAAGAAATTCTTGGTTTTGCTGATGATTCTCCGAGTGGCCATCCCACTCCCTCCTCTCAACCTATCATTGCTAATTCTTCTCCTTCCCTCACTCCGTTTGAGGGAAGTGACTTCGTCTTAGAGGAAATAGAGGCCTTTCTCAAAAGTGATTCAATTCCCGAGGGGATTGATAACCAAGAGATTGACCCAGAAAGGGATATACTTCTCCTTGAGAAGTTGCTGAACGAAGATCCCTCTCCTCCTCCTGTTCTTTCACAATAACTTCATAAAGAGGAAATCAAATATGTTGAGAAAACTGATGAATTTCCTAAGGTTGAGCTTAAGGACTTGCCTCCTCATCTTGAATATGCATCTCTGGAGGGTGATGATAAATTACCCTTCATAATTGCTAAAGACTTGAATGATGAGGAGAAAGCTACTTTTATAAAGGTTTTGAAATCCCACAAGCAAGCAATTGCGTCGAAACTCTCCGATATTAAGGGTATTAACCATGAATTTATACACATAAAATCTTAATGGAGGATGATTTCATACCAGCAGTTCAACAACAAAGATGGGTTAATCCAAAAATTCATAAGGTTATCAAACAAGAGGTTCTCAAACTTCTTGATGCGGGATTGATTTACCCTATCTCTGATAGTTCTTGGGTTATCCCAATCTACTGCGTTCCAAAAAAGGGTGGCATTACTGTAGTCACGAATGATGAAAACGAGTTGATTCCAATTCGATTGGTTATGGGATGGCGTGTGTGCATTGACTACAGAAAGTTAAATGACGCCACCCGTAAATACCACTTTCCTCTACCCTTCATGGACCAAATGCTCGAGAGATTAGCTGGAAACGAGTACTATTATTTCCTTGATGGTTTCTCGGGTTACTTTCAGATTCCCATTGATCCGCAGGATCAAGAAAAGACCACATTCACATGCCCCTACGGAACTTTTTCCTACCGTCGTATGCCATTTGGCTTATGCAATGCTATAGGCACGTTCTAAAGGTGTGTGATGGCCATATTCCACGATATGATCGGGAAAACTATGGAGGTCTTTATGGATGATTTCTCGGTCATTGGGGATTCTTTCCAATCATGTCTCTCCCATTTGGAAAACATGCTGAAACGTTGTAAAGAAACAAATTTATGTCTAAATTAGGAGAATAGCCATTTTATGGTCAAAGAGGGCATTGTCCCCGGCCATAAGATTTCCAAAAGCGGATTGAGGTTGATAGAGCTAAAGTTGATGTTATAGCTAAATTGCCTCCTCCCAATACTGTCAAAGGTGTAACACCCCCAAAATACCGCAGCGGAAGACTGTGTCATAGGGGTGCTACTTCATAATACAAAGTACAAGTTATAGAAAACGAACTCTAAATGAGACGTTTTGAAAAGTTACCATTCGATTAATGAATTCAAAGTTACAAACATGAGATTCCATAGTATGATACATAAATGTATACAAAATATTGAATGGTAAATGATAAAAAGCGTAAGTCTTCAGAATATGCAGCTTGACTCTAAGTTCCACGCACTAGCTATCGCCTTACTAACCTGAGATAAACATGCTAAAGTGTCAACACAATGGTTGGTGAGTTCATAGAGTTTGTCTTAAAACAGTTGAAAAGCCTTAAAAGAATATTCGCACAGCAAAGGCATCGTGAATCCACTCAGTTACAAGTCCCGCCATAAGAGACTTGTAACCTGTGTGTTCACAACCCACTGCTACAATATAGTATGATTAAGACATGTGTAAGTTCATCAAAACAATTAAGCAATTAGTCGTGAGTCTACTCTTCATCTCCGAAGACCTCACGTTTATGATGTATCCAACATTCGCAAATGTTAGGATGTATCAATAGCCTCAATGGTCATCCAAAACTTAATTTGGAGCCACCGGAAGTCTCAATGGTCATCCAGCAACTTAATCTGGAGCCACTGGCAGTCTCAATGGTCATCCAGCAACTTAATCTGGAGCCACTGGAAGTCTCACAATCAAGTATAATGCAATCATGTATATATGACATCAAGTATAATGCGATCAAGTATAAGACAATCAAGTATAAAACAATCAAGTATAAATGTTTTGAGTATTTGTACAAGTAAGCAAGTAGTTGTGCATGTATCCCCCCCAAAGAGTTAAAACAAGTATGAAAAAGTAGGGGCTATGACTCACCTTAAGCTTATGTAATGAGAAATGAAAGTGGTAGTCGAATCGCGAAAGTCTCTAAGAGCAGCCTATAATAGAACGTTGCGACTTAGGTTTGGGGTAACGTCTAAGAATACGAAGAATTGCCTATATATGTCTTGCATAATGTTCATGATGTAGTACTTAGTATATAGTGTAAGTCTTTAAAGAATATAAGTGGTCTATGAAACATGTATAGGTTGTATATCTCTTACTACCGTTCAGGCCGACATAATTCAGAAGTCATGGAGTAAACGTTCGAGGAGCCAGGACACTTTAATTCGTATATCCACAACTCATCTCGACGGCTTACTTAATGAACTCCTCACATGAGGCTCCCTACTATTGTAGTATTTGATAACATATATATAAGTTTTGATCTTTAAAAATTATATGGTCTTTAGCCGTGGCTTTTCCGTGACCTTGGTCATTGTTACCATGGTCTTGAGACTCAACCTTGGCTTTAGCCATGGTTGTGGTCTTGGCTTTAGGTCATTAGACCTCTTGGTCTTAGTAAAACATAACTATTATATAGTGACTTTGGTCTAAAAATGGGCTGTTAAGAATTTGAAGAAATTATCACTCAGAAAGCGTTTTCAGGGCTCGAGCTTCTTTAAACTCCAACGAAAACGTCGTTCCGGACAACTTTCGTGTTTTAACTTTTTGATGAATCGGAGCAGAAGGGTGACTTTCAAAATGGCAGAATGCAAACAGTAGGGTATTGGCAGTTTCGGCGTTTTGGTTTGGCTAACTTCTTATGGCCGTATCTTTTGACTCGTGTACTCGTTTTGGGTGATTCAAATTGCTATGTTTTCCTTTTGAAGTCCTTTATAACAGTAAGTAAGTTTCAAATATCATAGTTATACTATTTTGGTCGTGGTTCTCCATAAAAGTCACTAGTTTACTTATTTAAATAACATAAGTTAACATATATATACCATAACTTGTTTTACTAGTTTTTATACATCATGAGCATAATACAAAGACCATATATAGCATGAAAGAAACATAATAAGTATGAAAATGATATGGAGCAATAAAGTGTAAAAGGGTTTCTTACAACTTTTGGCTTTCTCTTAAGAAAGGAAGTCAAGTATGAACTAGGACACTAAACCTATGCTTGTAAACCCTTCACCACAACTCTTGTAACCCTTGCTAGCCTTGATCTAACCCTTGTGAAAATCATTTAACTTCAGCCCTAGTAACCTTGTGTAGCTCCTAAATCAACCATGGAATCACCAAACAAACTTGAGAACTAGGTAGAGAATACTAAGACCTTGAACTTTGTAGTGTAACTTGTAGTTTGAAGATCAAAGGATCATGGTGCTAGGAATTAATGGTGTGGCATTTTGGTGATGAAAAGATGAAGGTATGAGCTTGTATTTATAGCATGAAGAGGAGGTGCAAGGAAGGTGCCTAGGAAGGTGCCTTAAGGAGGTTAGTTTTTAGGATATTTAGGAGGCTTACTTAGGGAGTTTTACACATGTTAGCTACCTAAAGTCCTCAAGACTTATCACAAGCCAACAAGGCTTGTGATACATGCTCATATGGGATAAGGGGTGACTAGATGAGTAGTCATGGTCTTATCTAAGTTACGGAGTGAGTTTTGGTCCCGGTAATCGCTAACAGTAAGTCGTTAAGTCATGAAACTTAAAATCGGGTATCCTAAAAATATGAAATTTATAAATATGTTAGAACTTATTAATATAACCTATCTTAGCATATTTAATGAGTGATAAGTTCTATCGGATTGCTTAAACGCTGCTAAAACTGGAAACGCGGGTCTAAAACGCGTAATTCGCGTAAAACGCAGAACTGGAAAACGTAAAATTCCAAAAGTTTTGGAATAGTCCTAAAATGAGAGAAAATCATATTTCTATTGTTTATAATGTTTTATGGACATATCGGGATGCTGGAATGACGTTTAAACCTAAAAGTAAATCTCGGACACGGCTTTGTGATTTTTGCAGAAATGATCAGACGAGTGTCAAATTCTCGGATTATCGTTAAAATAGTTTAACTTACGAGAATATGAAATAAAAATTTCTGAGATGAATAGTGAAAAGTGAATAGTAAAATTTTCGGGAATAAAAGTTAACCTGAAATTGCGAATTGTTACAAAAGGTGTCAGGAGTTTTCTCAGGCATGTCGGTTTCTATCGGAGATTCATTCAAGATTTCTCCAAAATAGCCCGGCCTATGACTCATCTCCTTGAAAAAGATGTTCCTTTCATCTTCTCACCTGAGTGCGTCGAGCCTTTCAAACTCTCAAGAAAAAGCTTACTGAAGCACCCATCCTTGTTGCCCCCAAGTAGGACCTGCCCTTTGAACTTATGTGCGATGCTAGTGATTTTTTAATAGGTTCGGTCCTGGGGCAACGTAAAACAAAACACATTCAGCCGATACACTATGCCAGTAAAACTATGACTGAAGCTCAAACTCACTATACCACTACGGAAAAGGAACTATTAGCTGTGGTGTATGCTTTTGAAAAGTTTTGGCCATATCTAATCCTGACCAAATGCATAGTGTATACGGACCACTCGGCTTTAAAATATATATTTGCCAAACAAGACGCAAAGCCGAGATTGCTCCGATGGGTTCTCCTCCTACAAGAATTTATATCATCATACGTTATAAAAAAAGGAGCTGAGAACCTAGCGGCTGATCATCTATCCCGACTAGAGAACCCTCACCAAGATGTTCTCGAGAAACAGGAAATTAATGAAACTTTTCCCCTCGAAACACTCAATGTGATCTCTTCTCGTGGTGATTCTACTAGCCGATGGTTTGCAGATTTTGCAAATTACCATGCGGGTAACTTCATTGTCAAAGGGATGTTGTCCTAACAGAAGAAAAAGTTCTTCAAAGATGTAACCACTATTTCCAGGATGACCCCTATTTGTTTAAAATTTGTGCGGATCAAGTCATATGGCGGTGTATCCATGGCCAAGAAGCCATGGATATTCTCAAAGCTTGTCATGATGGACCCACGGGGGGACATCATAGCCCGTACTACACCGCCAAAAGGTGTTTGATTCCGGATTTTACTGGCCCATGATCTATAAGGATGCTCATGAGTTTGTCAAAACCTGTGACGCTTGTCAACGTCAGGGGAATATTTCTAAGAAGGATAAGATGCCTCAAAACGCCATCCAATTTTGTGAAATATTTGACATCCGGGGTATTGATTTTATGGGTCCATTCCCGTCTTCACGAGGGAATAAGTATATACTCGTGGCAGTTGATTATTTGTCCAAATAGGTTGAAGCAAAGGCTTTAGCCACCAATGACGCCCGAGTTGTTGTAAAATTTTTAAAAGTTCTTTTTGCCAGATTTGGAACTCCACGTGCCATAATTAGTGATCGTGGTATACGGTTTTGCAATGATCAATTTGCAAAAGTCATGCAGAAGTACGGTGTCACTCACCGTCTTTCCACTGCATATCATCCCCAAACAAGTGGGCAGATGGAGGTTTCCAATCGTGGCATAAAAAGAATTCTGGAAAGGACAGTAGGTGAAAATCGTGCCTCTTGGTCAGATAAGCTAGATGATGCTCTCTGGGCTTTTTGTACAGCTTACAAAACACCCATCGGGAAGGCGTGTCATTTACCGATTGAGCTAGAGCACAAAGCCTACTGGGCCTTAAAACATGCCAACTTCGACCTTAAGACAGCGGGTGATCACCGCAAGGTTCAACTAAATGAATTAAATGAACTTCGTGATCAGTCTTACAAGAATTCTTTGATCTACAAAGAAGATCCATGACTCAAAAATTAAGAACCGAGTTTTTAATGTTGGTGATCAAGTCCTTCTTTTTAACTCAAGATTAAAGATTTTCTTGGGCAAACTAAAAACCCATTAGTCTGGGCCTTTCACTATCACCAAAGTGTTTCCATATGGAACTGTTGAGTTATCTCAACCCGACGGTCCCAACTTTAAGGTGAATAGTCATCGGTTGAAACACTACTTTGGAGGGGACATACCACCCATGGTTGTCCCGGATCTCTAATTTTCCCCACGAACCAATGAATTCGGGGATCGAGTCAAGCTAGTGACCCGGTAAACAAAAACATTAGCATGCACATGGGTTTTCACCCATGTTCCTGACTTCTCTCTTCTTTTTAATAAAGTAACGAGAAGAGGGCAACCACTTCTGCATCTTTTGTTGTGGTTGTTGTTGTGTTTGTACAGGTAATTGTTCCCGAAGCATGAAGGCTCTCGTGCTCGTATTTTTGTCCTTACTTCATTCCAGCTTCATTGTTTAAGAAATCTGATATCCTTTACTAACGTTATCTTTTGGCAAAATTAATAAACGGCCTTAGATACAACATAGGATGACCCGCCTTTGAAACATTGAGGACAATGTTTAACTTTAGTCTGGGGGGTATCTTCGATTTGACTTGCACCTTTCATGTGTCGTCTACTCATGCAACTCCATTTTTCTCGAAAAATCCAAAAAATTGAAAAAAAAAATACATCAAAAGTACCAAAAAATTGAAAAAATTTGAAAATTTTCTACAAAAATATAATAAGTTTTGACACTTTGTTCTGACTTTCCGCTGTGTAGAGTAGGAATAGAAATTTTGAACTGACCAGGCGTGTTGAGTCCTAGCTTGTTCCTTTAACTTTTTAGGCTAAGCATCCGCGGATCTCATTACTTGAGATTTTAAATTTGCGGAGAACGAGGAATGATAGTAAAGTCATTAGTGTGATTAGATGCTAAACATGGAATAGTTGTATTTCTTTAAAGCTCATAACGGTTACTTGTAGTCCTTGCTCCCGCAAGATTGAAAACACAAAAATAAAATAATTAGAATTACGCATTTTCAAAAGTTGTCTAAATTTCCGCTCACTTTACGTTATGGCATAAGCATTAAATGGGCCTTGGATCCTTTATTCTGAAAGGCGTTTAGGTCTTGGAACTCCCCGTTTTGTTGTATGCACATGAGGTTCATAAATAACACCATCAATATGTAATAAATGCCAAAAATAGCTGTGGTTCGACAAGTGGATCCTTGCATCCTTTGTTCTGAAAGGCGCTTAGGTCTGGGAGATTTACCGTAAAGCTCCATATGCTTGAGGCAAAGTAAATTGAAATAAAGTCATAAGTACCAAAAATAACTGCGGTTCGACAAGCGAATCCTTGCATAATTTGTTCTAAAAGGCGCTTAGGTCTGGGAGAATCACCGTGAAGCTCCGTATGTTTGAGGTAAAAGTTATATAAATCCAAGTAAAAAGAAAAAAAAAAGAAAAAAAAATGAAAAACAATGAAAAAAATGATGAAAAATGAAAAAGTGAAAAATATAAGAAATGTGGTGTGAACATATTAGCCTTGTGAGTTAAAATTTATACGATTTTTAAATCTGCCTAAATCTATCAGACTTTAAACTTATCGGAACGAAAATGAGAAATCATTTCCTTAGAAAAGTCTAGATACAATAAAACTTGGGAGCAGGAATTACAAGTAGCATTTATGAGTAGTGTTAGCATCTTAATGACATTTTTGGCTATAATTTCATTTTTACGCTTAGCTTGGGAACTCGTGAAAAATCAGGGACGATGAATACTATCCGTATGGACACTTTTCTCTGAGTTGTGTTTCCGACTCTGTGACCCTAAACGTTATTGAAAAATGATGAAAGTCAAACATCCCGTCACACTACAAGTGTAAAGAATACGTAAATAGTAGTGTAGGAAATAAAAGCTGAAAAATGGAGCGTTCTCAAGAATAAATGATTTTTGTACTCTCTTTTGAACATTTTGCTACTTCTTCAATGTTAGTAGAAAGAGTTATGAACGTTATTTATCTCGTAGGGCATGAAATGATCCCATTGCGTGAGGACACGACAATACCTTAGTCTGGGGGGATTTGGTGTGTGCTTATTTACACACCTTTTTCTTATCATATTAAGACCAAAACAGACACAAACTAACAATAATTGATTATGTTTATCTACCTTGTTACACACCGTATTCATTATTTTTAATACTTTATTCTTTATGATTATGTTTATCTACCTTGTTACAGAGATTATGGGCTAACACCCTTATGTATTAGCCAGGTTTATGAGTATTTGATGTTTTGATTTGTTTCTAATTCGATTGGTTGCTCAGTCTTCATTTTAATTACTTATGTTAAGTAGTTTTGTTTTATTGTATTAGTAAGCTTTAATCCATCAAGATTGATGGGCTTGTGGCCACCATACTGCTCCCCTTAAAATTGCTTTCCCATCGATTAAAGCTTATATGATGTTTTTTTGGTGAATTGTATTTGTGCATTGATAACCTTTGTGTTTAGTTGAGTCTTCTGGGTTACCATACCTATTCCTCGCCTACTTATCTAGCATCTAGAAAGTAGGATAAACATAAGTAATCATTAAGAGTTTACTCGCCGATATTTAGGATCCAACAGGACAGATTAGATTATGATACTCATCATATAAAACTAGCAATAAAACAAGTGACAATCTATTTAATCATAAACATTGTATTTATTAAGCAGCATTATGCGGATTCCAATTAGAATGGAATCTAGACTTTAGGGATACGAGAGGTAGGATTGACCGTGCCTAGTCTTGAGCACCATCATTGCAGGTCTTAGGAATTTATCATAACTTAATCATATATGACTAAACTTGGTTAATACGTTCTTCTTATCTTTGATATCTTCAACTTCTATTGTTTGTTTAATTTAATTAGTTTAGTATAAAACCAAACCCGTGCCAGTCTCTCAGGCTGAACCCCCCCCCCCTTGCATTAGTTTAGCTTAATTTAGTAGAGTTGAATACCTTTAGAATTAGTATATCAAAAATCCACTCTTAGTGATCGACACCCTACTTACCAACTAGGCGACATTGATCGGGTACACTGCCCGTTAGTGTTGTTATAGGTTAAGTCGGCATAAAATAAACATTAAAACTTGGTAAGGAATAATCACCTATACAATGACACATCAATACCCCAAGACAGATTCGAATTTTGTGTGCAACAAAACCCTAAGGAGACGAATTCAATCGAAGAAGCATCACAAGACACACCCCAAACGAAGATATTAGAGCTGTAAGAAGGTCCTGCATGTATTTAATTCATTAAGTAGTTTTGTTTTATTATATTAGTACGCTTTAATTCATCAGGATTGATGGGCTTGTGGCCACCATACTTCTCCCTTTAAAATTGCTTTCCCATAAATTAAAGTTTATATGATGATGTTTTTGGTGACTTGTATATGTGCATTGATAACCTCTGTGTTTAGTTGAGCTTTCTGGGCTACCATACATGTTCCTCGCCTACTTATCTAGCGTCTAGAAGGTAGGATAGACATAAGTAATCATTAAGAGTTTACTCGCCTATATTTAGAATCCAACTAGACAGATTAGATTACGATACTCATCATATAAAACTAGCAATAAAACAAGTGACAAGCTGCTTAACTATCATGACAGGCCTTCTTTTGCTTCTATTATCTATCTATGTACGTGTTGCTATTCGCTGATTCGTGCTCATTACTTTAATTACTATTTAATAAAACCAAACTGTGTCAGTCTCTCAGATACTTAAACTTAGGGCTGATGATAGCAATTCATAGGCAAGAAATTAAGCAAGAGACTTTACCTAGAGATACCAAAACTTATGACGAGTCTACCTCATCGTCTGTAGGATCTTCTTCACCCCTTATTCTATCATCCATAGGATCTTCTTCCCCGCTTAGTCCATCATCCTCTTTAGGATCTTCATCACTGGTTAGACCAACTACACCTAACTATTCCTTTGAGGAATCTATGATTGTGGAATTAGATAATTCACTATGGATTATACCGAGACCTTTAGGAGATGAACTAGCCCCCAAAGAACCTAATGCTCATTAGAATTTCCGTCGTTAGTTTTAGATTTTCAAATCTTCCATTATATCCTAAAATGTTTTTAATGTTAGAACTTGTATCTCAAATCTTCCGTTATATCCTACAATGTTCTAAGCGTAAGAACTTGTATTTCTAATCTCCTATCTTCCCGCAACGTTCTATTAGTTAGAACTTTGTAAGAATATCTACATAGAATCTCATAATCGTCATTATGTTCGACTTATGATATTATTCCTCTCCCAATCCTCCGTCATCCCCTACAATGTTCTATTAATTAGAATTTGTATCGAACAAAATATCTCTGTTGGAATTCTCATAATTTTATATTATGCCTGACTTATGATATCATTCTTATCCTGTGCTATCTGTCAAATAGTGATAGAATGGCACCAAGGAGATCGTCTACGTCTACTACTCCTGCCATGACTCAGGATACCATTGGGCAACTAGTTGCTGACAGTGTGGCTGCGGTACTAGAATCTCTAGCCGCTAACATGGCTAATGTCGATAACACCCCCAAAAACCCCAAGCCAAGAGAGGTTCCTGTAGCGAAGAAGAGTAGCTACAAGGAATTCATGAGTTGCCAACCTTTTAATTTCAAAGGTTCGGAAGGAGCCGTTGGGCTTATCCGCTGGTTTGAACGAAGCGAATCAGTATTTTCTAGTAGTAACTGTACTAAGGATTGCAAAGTAAAATTTGCTATTAGTACACTTACTGAGGAAGCATTATCTTGGTGGAAGTCATACGTACAACCCTTAGGAATTGAGGAAGCCTATAAAACAACCTGGACTAAGTTGAAGAAACTTATGATTAAGAAATATTATCCCTGGACTGAAGTCAAGAAAATGGAAGATGAGTTTTATAACTTGATTGTGAAAGGGAATGATATAAAAACTTATATTAAGAGATTTCAAGATTTGGTAACCTTGTGTCCTACAATGGTGCCAACTATTGAAAAGACAATGGAAGTTTTTATTGGGGGTTTGCCTTGAAGTATCGAAGGGAATGTTACTACCTCTAAACCTCAAACTTTAGAGGAAGCCAATACCATCACTCAGAAGTTAATGGATCAAGTAACAAAGCACAACTCTGTGCCAGAGCCCCGAGATAACAAACAAAAGTTCGATGATTGAAGAACTTTCAACAATAACAACAACTCCCGTAACCCCAACACCAATAACTGTACTAATCCTTACCCACAACCAAACCTAAGGCAAGCATCTACTAGAGCTTATGCTGCCACTCCATCTGAGAGAAGTGGTTATGCTGGAAAAGCCCCTCTGTGTAATATATGTACTTTACATCACACGGGGCCTTGTTTTGTTAAATGTAGTACTTGCAACAAGGTGGGCCATCAGATTAAGGATTGCAGGCTCATGGGACCTGCCACTGGGAGCAACCAGCTACTGGTTACGGTTACTTTTCATGCTTGTGGAGAAAAAGGACACTATGCAAATAGATGTCAAAAGAAGTATACTAATGGTGCCCAGGGAAAAGCTCACATGTTAAGGGATAGGAATGATCAGCAACACCCAAACGTAGTTACAGGTATGTTCTTTCTAAGTCATCATCTAGTTAGAGTATTATTTGATTATGGAGCTGATAGAAGCTTCGTAGCTAGATCTCTTGCCTCTAAGCTTAAGATTCCACCCGATACCTTATATTGCCATTACGAAATAGAAATGGCCAATGAAAACCTAGTTAGTACTAACACCGTTATCCAGGGTTGTACCCTAACTCTCTTAAACCATCCTTTCAAGATCGATCTCATATCAATCAAACTTGATAGTTTCGATGTTGTCGTTGGTATGGATTGGTTGTCCAAGAATCATGCAAAGATTCTTTGTGACGATAAAACCATTCATATTCTTGTCAATGGTGAAACATTAATCATCCGAGGAGATCGGAGTAGATCCCGAAAAAATCTCATCTCTTGCGTCAAAACCGAAAGGTTTATTTATCGCGGTTGCCCAGTCTTCATAATCCAAGTAACGGAGAAAAATCCGGATGAAAAATGACTAGAAGACATCCCCGTAGTTAGGGAATTCCCTGAAATTTTCCCTAAGGATCTACCTGGCCTTCCCCCCATTCGTCAGGTAGAATTCCAAATCGACTTAATTCCCGGAGCGGCACCCATAGCCTAATCACCGTACAGATTAGCTCCGTCAGAGATGAAGGAAGTCAAGGAACTATCTGAACAACTCTTAAAACTAATTGATAGGGGTTTCATTCATCCAAGTACATCACCCTGGGGAGCTCCTGTCATATTCATTAAGAACAAAGACGGATCTTTTAGGATGTGTATAGATTATCGTGGGTTGAATAAACTCACCATTAGGAAGTTACCCATTACCCAGGATTGATGACTTATTCGACCAACTTCAAGGTTCACGCGTCTACTCAAAAATTGACTTACGATCTGGTTATCATCAACTAAGAGTGAGGGAGGAAGATATCCCTAAGACCGCTTTCAGAACGAGGTATGGACACTATGAATTTCAAGTGATGCCATTTGGTTTGACAAAAGCACCTGCGGTTTTCATGGACCTCATGAACCGAGTATGTAAACCATACTTGGATAAATTTGTAATTGTGTTTTTAGATGATATCCTTATATATTCTCATAACAAGGAAGAGCACACCACTCATCTGAGAATAATCCTTGAATTACTCAGGAAAGAGAAACTTTATGTAAAGTTCTCTAAGTGTAATTTTTGGATTAGCGTCGTGCAATTTCTCGGAGACTTGATAGATAATCAAGTAATTCATGTCGATCCCATCAAAATAGAAGCCGTTAGGAATTGGCCATCTCCCACGACTCTCACCGAAATACGTCAACTTTTAGGACTCGCTGGTTACTATCGAAGGTTCTTCCAGGATTGCAAAACATTTGACTGAGTTAAACCATAAAAACAAAAGGTTTATCTAGGGAAAGGACCAAGAGTTTGCTTTCCAACTTCTGAAGACGAAGTTGTGTTAAGCTCCAATTCTGGCATTACCTGAGGGTAACGATGATTTTGTCATTTACTGTGATGCCTCTCATCAAGGTCTAGGAGCTGTATTGATGCAAAGGGATAAGGTCATTGCCTATGCATCACGACAACTCAAGACACATGAGAAAAACTACACCATACACCACCTAGAATTAGGAGCAGTCATGTTCGCTCTTAGAATATGGAGACACTATTTGTATGGCACAAAATGTATTGTTTTCACTGATCACAAAAGCCTACAACATATTCTAAACCTAAAAGAGTTTCACATGAGACAACGACATTGGATCGAACTACTCACTGATTATGACTGGGAGATTCGTTACCACCCTGGTAAGGCTAACGTAGTAGTAGATGCCTTGAGCCGAAAGGAACGAATCAAGCCTCTTATGACTCTTCATCTTAACCTACCCTCTCAAATTCTTAGAGCCCAAAATGAATCCCTTAAGGAAGAAAACCTTCAATCTGAAGAACTTGTGAGGAATGGACAAGGCTTTTGAAGTACATCTAGATGGAACTCATTGTATCAAGAATCGGAGTTGGTTACCACACTTTCGTAATTTAAGAGACTTGATCATGCACGAGTCCCATAAATCCAAGTACTCTATTCATCCAGGTTCTGATAAGATGTATCAGGATCTGAAAAAACAGTATTGGTGGCCTAACATGAAGGAAATTATTGACGAATATGTGGGCAAGTGTTAACGTGCTCCAAAGTGAAGGCTGAATGCCAAAAGCCATCCGACTTACTGATACAGCCTAAGATTCCCATATAGAAGTGGGAAAGAATCACTATGGACTTCGTTACAAAACTCCCTAAGACATCGAACGAGCATGACACCATTTGGGTCATTTCGATCGTCTTACAAAATCCGCTCACTTCATCCCTATCTGAGAAACTGATAGTATGGAAACCCTTACAAGGTTGTACCTAAAGGAAATAGTTTCCCGGCATGGAGTGCCAATATCTATCATATCAGATCGTGATACTTGGTTCACCTCTAGATTCTGGAAATCGATTCAAAGTGCCTTAGGTACTCAGATAGACATAAGTATGACATATCATCCTCAGACCGACGGTCAAAGTGAAAGAACTATCCTCACACTCGAAGATATGATTCGAGCTTGTGTGATAGATTTTGGAAAAGGATGGGAAAGACACTTATCGTTGATGGAATTCTCTTATAACAATAGTTATCACGCTAGCATTAGGGCAGCTCCTTTCGAAGCACTTTAGGGTAGAAAGTGCAGATCTACTGTCTGCTGGGCTTAAGTTGGAGAGGTTCAACTTACGGGAACAGAGATAATCCACGAAACCACCGAGAAAATTGTTCAAATTCGTAGACACTTGCAAGCTGCAAGAGATAGGCAGAGAGGTTATGCTAACATTAGATGTAAGCCTTTATAATTCCAAGTAGGAGATCGAGTTATGCTTAAGGTATCACCTAGGAAAGGTATCTTTCATTTCGGTAAGCAAGGAAAGCTTAATCCGAGATACATTTGACCATTTAGGATCCTTGAACGGATTGGTCTAGTTGCGTACAGACTTGAGCTCCTGGAAGAGCTCAGTAATGTACAGGACACTTTTCACATCTCTAACCTTAATAAATGCCTATCTGACGAATCTCTCATCATTCCTATGAAAGAGCTTCATTTGGATGATAAGCTCAATTTCGTGTAAGAACCCGTAGAAATCATAGACCGAGAGGTCAAACATCTAAAACACAATCGGATCCTTATCGTCAAGGTAAGCTGGAACTCTGAGAGAGGACCAGAGTATACTTGGGAATGAGAGGTTCAAATTTGTGCTAAATACCCTCACCTACTCCCACACTCTACTCCGACCCCTAGCTAAAATCTTGGGATGAGATTTCCCTTTTAAGACAAAGACTGTAATACCTTTCAAATCTCACTTAGGTTATCTATACTTATGATATCTATATAGCTCATTTTCTTGGGTAAATTTTTTGCTTTATTCTCTTCCTACTATGTCCATGATTACTAAACCATAATCCTAGTCAATAATCATTCCTTAAACCCAAATCTAGGTATTAATCCCTAATCCAAAACCCTAACCCTAATTTGATCCTAACTAAACCTAAACCTAATATTAAGCTAGTAACCATGCACCATGTAACACCCCCTAATTCGTGATATGGCAGCGGAATAGTAATTAGGGTGTTACAGTGAGGATCGAAGGCATAATGATAGAAAATGGCTCGAAAGAGACGTTTTGAAAACATAATTTCATTATTATAGATCCAAATACAAAAGGTCACATCAGAGTGCTTAAAATACTAAAAGTATTGTTGTTTTAAACTGAATTAAACATCTTTATTTTACACCATTATTTAAGGAAAGTAGATAAGTTTTTGATAATTTCGCCCGTTCCATGCTTGCTTCCTCCGCTAATTACCTAAGATAACATGTTTAAAAGTCAATAAAAATGTTGAGTGATATCATAGAGTTTGAAATTTAGTAATCATTTTGATACACAAGTAAGATTGTATTGGAAATACAATCAGTTGAAAAATTGATATTGCAGTATATATATTGCTCTAAGTCTCATGACACGCAAAACGTTAACAAATACCGTAAAAACGGAGGTAATTATCAAGTCAATGATAATTTTGCCCTCATGTAATAGGTGATTTGCCAATTCCTATTTTTACTCAAATATAATATATTGCGACTAATACGACTAACCACATGCATATGGCATTCCGTCAAGTATTAATGGGATAGGCTGTCAAACCTTAAATAGATATATTCATTATATTCGCGTTCACATAATAGTGATTAATGGCTCATGATAAAGGGTCTTGTGGCAATAGGTAACTTAGGCATATAACAAGTCAGGTAGCATACAGAAAATTACTTGTGATCTGTTTATAACATGTATCCCCCTCACGGAGTTTTAAAATAAGTAAGTGTGAGGCTATGACTCACCTTAATTGATACAGAAATGAAGAAAAGTAAGTCGGACGAAATTATGATAACGGCTTCAATATATAATCTGATAAATAATTTATCTGAGAATTTGACCAAATACCATTTGGTAAATACGAAACGAATAACGAATAATAAATATTCGTCATGATGAATAGATGATATGCAAATGAAATTCTTATGTTTATAAATGATATGAAAAAATACGTTATTTAAATTATTCACCGAAGTTTTACCTTTTTAACCATAAGTAATAATATCTAATTTGAAGTATCGTTATATATATTATTAACGTTAAGTTATATAATATATAAATAAAAATGAAAGTTTATATGCATATGACGTGATCAAGTTTACAAAAATAGAAAAATAACTAAGAATGTTAAATAGAATATGTTTAGTCCGTGTCCTTTTCTAATTTTACAATTTTTACCCTAACGACATTAGCGTTACACCGTTAGTCCTTTTTATATAAATTTATAATTATAGTCCTCTAATTATCCAATAATCAAACCTAAGCTTGGAATATTAAATATTATCAATTTCTAACCGTATGATAATGCTGTTACTGTTTTAGTCCTCACTTTTCATTATTGACAGTTTTAGTCCTTTTAGGTGTCGTCGCGTTACATTTTTAGTCCAAAGTTACAAAAATGATGAGAAAAATTATATAAAAATTCCGAGGCTTATTTAGTTAATATAAAGCTTATTTCAATAGCCTATTTGATAAAGATGGCTTATTTTCAATAAATGGGCCTTTAACGAGCCAAAATTAAAGTCCAATAACATTTTAAAAACCGTACATCGTGAGACGAGTTGAGCTCATCAAAATTATCATTTTTCATGTTCTAATTTCATATCAAAAGATTTAGATAAGCTAGCTTATCTGATGTGCTTATCTTCAGCTTATTGGGCTTTTAGGCCCAAGTCGTTAAAATGGTTAGTTTTCAAAGGGGTGTTCATGCGATTCACTTTGGTAAATTTTAAGTGTCGAGAGTAACTTATTTCTACATGTTTTATATACGAATTTTTTTTTAGCTAGGTGGTCTAATAGATCGTGTAAAAATATGGTAGGCTTGTTACGTAATATTTAAAGATATACGATGGTTCCTTGGGTCACATGGCACGTTTTATATATATATGTAAAAGACTTTTAATATTTTTCTAAGTGTTTGAGTTTTTGTACGATTAATCATGGTTACAAAATAAGTTCGTATGATGCATGTGAAGTGGAACTAACGTGAAATATGTGTGTGTCGTGACTCCTAGGCCTTCCAAGATAGAGGCTAGTCACGTTTGTGGTTCTACATGTTTATATGTACGAAAAATAAATATGAAGCTTATATACGCTCGACATAAGTAAATATGATGCATGTAACATTGGTAACGTATAACTTGAATTCAAAATGGATCAAAACAACTTACTACACCTCTAGGGTGGTAGAGATTCGAGAATGGAAGAAGGAAATACTAGAAATGATCAAGTTCGATTATAACCCAAATATGTAACTTATATTTTAAACCTGACAATTCCTTTCTTGCTTCCAAACGTTCATGTCAAAGTTCCTGGTGATCAGAGGTGACTTTGAGGGAGTAGTAAAGTTTATTTTGTGTGTGGTAAATGAAAGAAATGAGAGAATAGGTATGGAGTACATATAGTACAATTTTTATAACACGTATGGTGTAATAATTTTCAAGGAAACCATATACACTATACATGTCAGTAAATATAGAGTTCTAGGATGAATTTCTTACATCCTATGACTTTAGCAAGGTGTTGTGAGAGCTAGAAATAAGGTGCATGTCTTTGTGATTCATATAGAAGTCGACTACCATCTATATTTGTACACGATTTGAGAAATCGTGTATCACTTGGTTATAGCTGATCATACTTGTTATTTAAACATGAAATCATGTTAGAAACGTTATTAGGAACTCTTAGAAACAAATGGGAAACAAAACGGTTAAATATTGAATTATTTAGATGTCGATTTGGCTTGAGTTTAGTCAATCACTTTGCCTACTAAAAACGTATCAAAAGTTGACATATGAACCTGAGATTCGACACACTAATAGTTGGCTAGGTGATAAACGAGATGGTGAAATAATATATACGTGTCGTGTGCAAGATTTGAGAGAACGCAGGTTGTTTTCTAGCATGTTTAGTCGATATACATGAAATATTAAAACTAAAAATGGGCTTGAATCTTGGGCTGATGAATAGTAAATTTTGATTGGGCTGAAATGATTAAGGGTCCATTTGGTATTAATGTAGAATTAGGAAATTTAATTTAGGATTAGTGATTTATTTGTGTATCGTTAACGTGTCGAGAACTGGTTCCGTCATTTCATGAATTACATTATATCATGATAACGACTAATTAATATAATAAGAAAAATTTCAAATTGCCCGTTTGGTACTAATGTAGAATTAGGAAATTTAATTTAGGATTAGTGATTTATTTGTGTATCGTTAACGTGTCGAGAACTGGTTCCGTCATTTCATGAAATACATTATATCGTGATAACGACTAATTAATATAATAAGAAAAATTTCAAATATTTCTGAAATAATGGGAATTAGTAACGGTAATAAAGGATTATTATTTATTAGCGATATAATTACAAGGAATTTTTACAAGGTTCTACAGTACTCACTTGTCATTTTGAATTTCGTCCCGAAATTCAATTTTAAGAAATCTAACAAGTGTAATCTATGAAAATAAATGTGGATATTTATCACGGAATCTATCTTCACGTTCCCATGTGTAAGTTGGTCCTCGCTTGGAGTCCCATCTAACCTTTACAATATGGATACGATTCTGTTTGAGTTGTTTTACTTCTCTATCCATTATTTCCACATCTAAACACTAGTTTGTCGTCCAATCTGATCTCTTTCAGTGGAATAACGAGAGTTTCGTCAGACAAATATTTCTTGAGTTGTGATACATGAAACGTAGGATGTACCCTACTGAGTTCTTTCAGAAGTTCTAACTTATAAGCAACTAGACCAATTCTCTCCAGAATTCTGAAAGGTCCAATGTACCTTGGATTTAACTTTCCCCGTCTTCCAAAACGGATCATTCCCTTCCAGGGAGAAACTTTTAACATGACTCTGTCACCTACTTGAAATTCCATAGGCTTTCTCTTGACATCAGCATAACCCTTCTGTCTGTCAGGAGCAGCTTGTAGGCGTTGCTTGATTTGGAATATCTTCTCTGTCGTGTCATGTATTAGTTCTTGTCCGATGAGTTGCATATGACCAACTTCTGTCCAACAGACTGGTGATCTGCACTTTCTTCCGTAAAGTGCTTTGAAGAGTGCAGCTTTTATGCTGGCATGATAGCTGTTATTGTATGAGAATTTAACTAATGGCAAGTGTTTATCCCAACCTTTTCTGAAATCAATTACACATGCTCGAAGCATATCTTCCAAGGTTTGGATTGTTCTTTCACTTTGTCCATCGGTTTGCAGATGATAAGCGGTGCTCATATCTAAACGAGTACCAAGAGATTTCTGTAGAGATTCCCAAAATATTGAGGTGAATCGGCTATCTCTATCAGAAATAATGGATATCAGAACTCCATGTCGAATCACAATTTCCTTAAAATACAACTGAGCGAGTGTTTCCCTCTTGTCAGTCTACTTGTTAGGTAGAAAATGTGCAGACTTGTTTAATCGATCGATAATAACCCAGATTGTGTTTAATACAGTCGAAGTCCTTGGTAATTTGGTAATAAAATCCATGGTGATTCGTTCCCATTTCCATACTGGTATTTCTGGTTACACGAGTAATCCTGATGGTTTCTAAGTCTCTGCCTTTACTCTAGAACATGTTAAACATTTACCAACATACTCTGCAATATCAGCTTTCATATTTGGCCACCAATAAATCTTCTTAAGATCTTGATACATTTTATTGGAACCGGGATGGATAGAATATTTTGATTTATGGGATTCATGCATAATGAGGTCTCGAATACCTCCAAATAGAGGAATCCAATATCTTTCCTTGAAACATAACATTCCATCATCTCTTCTTACAAATGCTTTTTCATTATTTGGCATTCTGTCAATCTGCTCTTCATTGTTTGACCTTCTGTCAATCTTCTCATATTGCTGGTTTTCTTCTTAGAGAGCTCCTGCTTGAGCTTTGATGATTTGAGCTGGAAGAGGCGAATGAATTGTCATTCCTAGAGATCGAACTCTAAGAGGTTTAATTCTTTCTTTTCTGCTCAATGCGTCGGCTACAACATTCGCTTTACCAGGATGATAACGAATTTCACAGTTGTAATCGTTGAGTAATTCCATCCATCTGCGTTGTCTCATGTTTAGCTCCTTCTGATCCAGTATATGTTGAAGACTTTTTTGATCGGTGAAAACCGTACACTTTGTACCATATAGGTAATGTCTCCATATCTTAAGAGCGAAAACCACTGCTCCTAATTCTAGATCATGGGTGGTATAATTTTCTTCATTCTTCTTGAGCTGTCGGGAAGCATAAGCTATGACCTTGTCTCTTTGCATTAGTACTGCACCTAAACCATGATGAGATGCGTCACAATACACAACAAAGTCTTCATTTCCTTCCGGTAATGCTAATATTGGTGCTTCACAAAGTTTCTGTTTTAAGAGTTGGAATGCTGACTCTTGCTTCTCTTCCCAGATGTACTTCTTGTTTTTCTGGGTGAGTTCCGTCAAAGGTTTTGAAATCTTAGAAAAATCTTCAATAAACCTTCGATAGTAACCCGCGAGACCTAAGAATTGACGAATTTCAGTTGGAGTGGTAGGTGATGTCCAACCTTTAACTGCTTCTATCTTCGCGGGATCTACATGGATACCTTGGTTGTTGATGATATGGCCAAAAAATTGAACGGTAGAAATCCAAAAATCACATTTGGAAAACTTGGCGTACAACTTTTCTTTCTTGAGTAACTCCAAAATAATTCTTAAGTGTTCAGCATGCTCTTCCTTGTTGCGCGAGTAGATTAAGATGTCATCAATGAACACAATAACGAATTTATCCAAGTATGGCTTGCATACTCGGTTCATTAAATCCATGAACACTGCTGGTGCGTTGGTAAGACCAAATGGCATTACTTGAAATTCATAATGTCCGTACCTTGTTCGAAAAGCTGTCTTGGGAATGTCTTCTTCCCTGACTCTTAATTGATGATATCCTGATCTCAGATCGATTTTTGAGTTAACACTAGATCCTTGTAACTGGTCAAATAGATAATCAGTCCCTGGTAATGGATATCGATTCTTCACCGTGAGTTTGTTCAACTCTCTGTAATCAATACACATTCAGAATGTTCCATCTTTCTTTTTGCCAAATAGGATTGGTGCTCCCCAAGGTGATGAGCTTGGTTGGATGAATCCTTTATCTGATACTTCTTCCAACTGTTCAGATAATTCCTTCATTTCTGAGGGTGCTAATCGATATGGTGCTTTTGCAACTGGTGCTGCTCCAGGCACTAAATCGATGCGAAATTCTACTTGTCGGGTCGATGGAATTCCAAGCAAGTTTTCAGGAAATACTTCAGAAAATTCTTTTACAACTGGCACTTCATCAAGTTTTTTCTTCTTTTCTTTTGTTTCTCCTTCCGTTACTTGAATTTGGAATACATGGCATCCTTTGCTTATGTACTTCACCGTCTTGGCATACGAGATGATAAAGGTTTCACCGTTGAGTGGAATTTGAATGACTTTCTCGTAACAAATTATTCTGGCACAGTGTTTAGATAACCAATCCATGCCGACGATAACATCAAAACTTCCCAGTTGGATGGGCATGAGATCGATGGGGAAACATTTATTTAGAAGAGTTAAGGTGCAATTTTTGATTAGGGTATTGGTACTTAGGAGATTTCCATTTTCTATTTCTATTTCGTATGTAGTATCTAGTTATATGGGAGTAATATTTAGAATTGAGGCAAACGAAGAAGACACAAAGCTTTTATCTGCTCCAGAATCAAATAATATCTTAGCATTGTGTTGATTTAATAAGAACGTACCCGTAACAACATCAGGACTCTGAGTTGTGTTTCCATCACCGAGTACATATGCTCTTCCACGGGAAACATTATTGGTGTTCTTCGGACAATGAGTCTTGTAATGTCCAAATTTACCACAACCATGGCACTTTACTGTTATCGGTTGTGTGTTAGCTCCAGTGGCTCGGCAGTCCTTAGTCATGTGTCTAATTCTTCGGCAGTTGCCACAAGTAACCTTACATGATCCGGTATGATGCATGTTACACTTGTTACACTGGGGTAGAGTCCCACTATAAGCTTTCCTTTCTGGGGGCACTGCCACATAGGCTCTGGCAGCTTCTTGACGACGATTCTGCTGCTGGTGATGGTTATTGCGGTTCTGTTGTTGATCTCGGTTATGGTTGTTGCTTTGGTTGTTGCAGCTCCTGTTACTACTATAGTTGCTGTTGTAGTTCCGATTGTTGCTATTGTTGTTTCCACGGTTATCAGCACTCCTTTTATGTTCGTTGATCGTGGAGGTAGAACCTCTTTTGATCACTCGGTTCAACAATCGCTGTGCAAGTCCCATTGCTTCTTCTACAGTCTGTGGGTTTGATGCGGTAACATCCCCTTCAATAGTTGGTGGTAGTCCTTCCACATATTTCTCCAATGCTTTCTCAATATCTGGTACTATTGTTGGACATAACACTGACAATTCCAGAAACTTTCTGTCATATGTTCTCAGATCATTGTACTTCACTACTAGTTGATGAAATTCATCCTCTAGTTTTCTTATCTTGGTCCTGGGACAATACTTTTTAAGCATCTTCTTCGTCAACTCATTCCAGGCGAGTTTAAAAGCTTCATCCTGACCCATAGCATTTGCGGTAGTATTCCACCACGATAGTGCTTCTCCCTGAAGAGCTCCTGTAGCAAAGGTAACTTTGCTATCTTCAGAACAACCGCTCCTCTTGAAGACTGTTTCGGTATGCTCAAACCATTGGGCCATTTCTGTAACTCCTTCTATTCCCTTGAAATTAGTTGGTTTACAATCCATGAAGTCTTTGTAAGTACATTTACGATGAGTAGATGTATCAGCTTCATTGTCTGCTCCATTTATGTTATTTAAGCGATCAGTTTCACAAGCTGCAGTTATACCCTCGGCAATCATTCTCTGGGCATCTGTAGGTGTCATGATCACTCCAGGGTTGGAAGTTTCACTACTTGCATGTTCCATATTGCTATTGATAACACAAAAATATAGCTTTAGAATTTTAAACAATGATTTTGTTTAAATGATTTTGAGAAGTAGGGAAATGGATATTTATGAGTTCTAACAATAATTGGGCATCATATGTAGTTTTTATTTCGATTCAACAATCATAATTATTCCGATATGTTAGATGCATTATCAATACACATGAACAACCATAAACATAAATTAACATTTATATGTAGTAATATCACAACCAACAACATAACATTAATAACTTGATCAGTTGAGTTTACATAACAAAACGATACAAGATTCTTTATTAATTGCCCACATGCGGCAGGCTTAGATGCCTCATTACTTATACAAATACTAACTTCCTCTAATGGTCAGGTCCATCCACATGTCCTCTCATCTCTGAAATCTGAGTTCGGAGATCCTGCATCTCGGTATGGTGCTGAATCTGCATATCTCCCACTAGGTTCTCCAATGTATCTGCTCTACGATGTGCTAACTGGGCTTTCCAAGTACAGTTTTGTCCCTCTCTTCGCAATGATATCGCGAAAGAGCGTGTCTCTGAGATATCTGAATGTATCTGAGTCAAACCCTGCTGCAACTCTATCCTATTAGCTATGAGACTATGTAAGGTATTTTCGATAGTATCCGAATGATCTAATGATGAATAGTCAATCATCTGAAGAAGCGTGTCTATCTGCTCTTCGTGGTGCTCCAAACGTGTCACTACTGTAGAAGGTGAAAAAGTAGGGATAATTTCCATCCTAGCACTCTCACCAGTTTCATAGATATGAGCTGGGGGAGTGAAACCAGGAGAATATGGTAATGATGGTGAAAGTGGATGAGTAGAGTCGGAAATACGAAGTCGGCTAGATGCGGGTATATCTTCTTCAGGAATTTGTTCTCTAGGGTGAAATGTATATGGATAAGTTTGGCTAAAAAGATCAAATAGGTGATCGGGCGTTAGAGATGGTAAAGCATGATGGTGTGTCGGGGATATATCAACTGCAGGTAGGAACTGCTGGCTCTCCATATAGGCATCATCAATTGGTGGAATATAGACGGGTGCGTATGAATCAAATTCATGATGCGGTAATGGCATATGTGCTGGTAAAGCCAACACATAGGGATTTTCAGGCGTTGCTACAACTTCATCTTGTTCAAATGGTTCTGTCTCATGGGAAACAGCGTCAGGTACTAGGGTATGACGAAAAATAGGTGACGTAACAGATGCGACGGAAATCTCAGAGTCTGTGTCTGATATACTCATATTGACATAACACTGTAATAATTCGTAGATAGTGAAAATAAGAATTTATTATCATCAAAGAATGTAAAATTCTAATATACAAAATTAAATTATCATAAACTTAATAATCAACTTACTGAGTATGGTAGCAAGCAGGCACGGCGGGCAAAAAATAGTATGGTGTAGATTTACTTTATTTGAAAGTGTGGTTATAGTTCAATGTTTGAAAACATTTGGTTCTCTATAACTATGCCTCTGATACCAATCTGTAACACCCCCTAATTCGTGATGTGGCAGCGGAATAGTAATTAGGGTGTTACGGTGAGGATCGAAGCCATAATAATAAAAAAACGACTCAAAAGAGACGTTTTGAAAACATAATTTCATTATTATAGATTCAAATACAAAAGGTCACATCATAGTGCTTAAAATACTAAAAGTATTGTTGTTTTAAACTGAATTAAACATCTTTATTTTACACCATTATTTAAGGAAAGTAGAAAAGTTTTTGATAATTTCGCCTGTTCCATGCTTGCTTCCTCCGCTAATTACCTGAGATAACATGTTTAAAAGTCAACAAAAATTTTGAGTGATATCATAGAGTTTGAAATTTAGTAATCATTTTGATACACAAGTAAGATTGTATTGGAAATACAATCAGTTGAAAAATTGATATTGCAGTATATATATTGCTCTAAGTCTCATGACACGCAAAACGTTAACAAATACCATAAAAACGGAGGTGATTATCAAGTCAATGATAATTTTGCCCTCATGTAATAGGTGATTTGCCCATTCCTATTTTTACTCAAATATAATATATCACGACTAATACGACTAACCACATGCATATGGCATTCCGTCAAGTATTAATGGGATAGGCTGTCAAACCTTAAATAGATCTATTCATTATATTGGCGTTCACATAATAGTGATTAATGGCTCATGATAAAGGGTCTTGTGGCAATAGGTAACTTAGGCATATATCAAGTCAGGTAACATACAGAAAATTGCTTGTGATCTGTTTATAACATGTATCCCCCTCATGGAGTTTTAAAATAAGTAAATGTGAGGCTATGACTCACCTTAATTGATACTGAAATGAAGAAAAGTAAAGTCGGACGAAATTATGATAACGGCTTCAAAATACAGCATGATAAATAAATTTATCTGAGAATTTGACCAAATACCATTTGGTAAATACGAAACGAATAACAAATAATAAATATTCGTCATGATGAATAGATGATATGCAAATGAAATTCTTATGTTTATAAATGATACGACAAAATACATTATTTAAATTATTCACCGAAGTTTTACCTTTTTAACCATAAGTAATAATATCTAATTTGAAGTATCGTTATATATATTACTAACATTAAGTTATATAATATATAAATAAAAATGAAAGTTTATATGCATATGACATGATCAAGTTTACAAAAATAGAAAAATAACTAAGAATGTTAAATAGAATATGTTTAGTCCTTGTCCTTTTCCAATTTTTACCCTAACGACGTTAGCGTTACACCGTTAGTCCTTTTTACATAAATTTATAATTATAGTCCTCTAATTGTCCAATAATCAATCCTAAGCTTGGAATATAAAATATTATCAATTTCTACCCTTACGATTCTGCTGTTACTGTTTCAATCCTCAATTTTCATTATTGACAGTTTTAGTCCTTTTAGGTGTCGTCGAGTTACATTTTTAGTCCAAAGTTACAAAAATGATGAAAAAAAATTATATAAAAATTTCCGAGGCTTATTTAGTTAATATAAAGCTTATTTCAACAGCTTATTTGATAAAGATGGCTTATTTTCAATAGATGGGCCTTTAACGAGCCAAAATTAAAGTCCAATAACGTTTTAAAATCCGTGCATCGTGAGACGAGTTGAGCTCATCAAAATTATCATTTTTCATGTTCTAATTTCATATCAAAAGATTTAGATAAGCTAGCTTATCTGATGTGCTTATTTTCAGCTTATTGGGCTTTTAGGCCTAAGTCGTTAAAATGGTTAGTTTTCAAAGGGGTGTTCATGCGATTCACTTTGGTAAATTTTAAGTGTCGAGACTAACTTATTTCTACATGTTTTATATACAAATTCTTTGCTAGCTAGGTGGTCTAATAGATCGTGTAAAAATATGGTAGGCTTGTTACGTAATATTTAAAGATATACGATGGTTCCTTGGGTGGTCACATGGCACGTTTTATATATATGTAAAAGACTTGAATATTTTTCTAAGTGTTTGAGTTTTTGTACGATTAATCATGGTTACAAAATAAGTTCGTATGATGCATGTGAAGTTGAAATAACGTGAAATATGTGTGTGTCATGACTCCTAGGCTTTCCAAGATAAAGGCTAGTCACGTTTGTGGTTCTACATGTTTATATGTACAAAAAATATATATGAAGCATATATACGCTCGACATAAATAAATATGATGCATGTAACATTGGTAACGTATAACTTGAATTCAAAATGGATCAAAACAACTTACTACACCTCTAGGGTGTTAGAGATTCGAGAATGGAAGAAGGAAATACTAGAAACGATCAAGTTCGACTATAACCAAAATATATAACTTATATTTTAAACCCGACAATTCCTTTCTTTCTTCCAAACGTTCATGTCAAAGTTCCTGGTGATCAAAGGTGACTTTGGGGGAGTAGTAAAGTTTATTTGGTGTGTGGTAAATGAAAGAAATGAGAGAATAGGTATGGAGTACATATAGTACAATTTTTGTAACACGTATGGTGTAATAATTTTCAAGGAAACCATATACACTATACATGTCAGTAAATATAGAGTTCTAGGCTGAATTTCTTACATCCTATGACTTTAACAAGGTGTTGTGGGAGCTAGAAATAAGGTGCATGTCTTTGTGATTCATATAGATGTCGACTACCATATATATTTGTACACGATTTGACAAATCGTGTATCACTTGGTTATAGCTGATCATACTTGTTATTTAAACATGAAATCGTGTTAGAAACGTTATTAGGAACTCTGAGAAACAAATAGTTGGCTTGAGTTTAGTCAATCACTTTGCCTTCTAAAAACGTATCAAGAGTTGACCTATGAACCTGATATCGACACACTAATAGTTGGCTAGGTGATAAACAAGATGGTGAAATAATATATAAGTGTCGTGTGCAAGATTTGAGAGAACGATGGTTGTTTTGTAGCATGTTTAGTCGATATACATGAAATATTAAAACTAAAAATGGGCTTGAATCTTGGGCTGATGAATAGTAAATTTCGAATGGGCTGAAATGATTAAGGGTCCATTTCGTATTAATGTAGAATTAGGAAATTTAATTTAGGATTAGTGATTTATTTGTGTATCGTTAACGTGTCGAGAACTGGTTCCGTCATTTCATGAATTACATTATATCCTGATAACGACTAACTAATATAATAAGAAAAATTTCAAATTTTTCTGAAATAATGGGAATCAGTAACGGTAATAAAGGATTATTATTTATTAACGATATAATTACAAGGAATTTTTACAAGGTTCTACAGTACCCACTTGTCATTCTGAATTTCGTCCCGAAATTCGATTTTAAGGAATCTAACAAGTGTAATCTATGAAAATAAATGTGAATATTTCTCACGGAATCTATCTTCACGTTCCCATGTGTAAGTTGGTCCTCGCTTGGAGTCCCATCTAACCTTTACAATGGGGATACGATTCTGTTTGAGTCTTTTCACTTCTCTATCCATTATTTCCGCAGGCTCTTCTCAGAACACTAGTTTGTCATCCAATCTGATCTCTTTCAGTGGAATAACGAGAGTTTCATCAGACAAATATTTCTTGAGTTGTGATACGTGAAACGTAGGATGTACCCTACTGAGTTCTTCCGGAAGTTCTAACTTATAAGAAACTGGACCAATTCTCTCCATAATTTTGAAGGTCCAATGTACCTTAGATTTAACTTTCCCCGTCTTCCAAAATGGATCATTCCCTTCCAGGGAGAAACTTTTAACATGACTCTATCACCTACTTGAAATTCCATAGGCTTTCTCCTGACATCTGTATAACTCTTCTGTCTGTCACGAGCAGCTTGTAGGCGTTGCTTGATTTGGAATATCTTCTTTGTCGTGTCATGTATTAGTTCTTGTCCGGTGAGTTGCATATCACCAACTTCTGTCCAACAGACTGGTGATCTGCACTTTCTTCCGTAAAGTGCTTCGAAGGGTGCAGCTTTTATTCTGGCATGATAGCTGTTATTGTATGAGAATTCAACTAATGGCAAGTGTTTATCCCAACCTTTTCCGAAATCAATTACACATGCCCGGAGCATATCTTCCAAGGTTTGGATTGTTCTTTCACTTTGTCCATCGGTTTGCGGATGATAAGCGGTGCTCATATCTAAACGAGTACCAAGAGATTTCTGTAGAGATTCCCAAAATCTTGAGGTGAATCGGCTATCTCTATCAGAAATAATGGATATTGGAACTCTATGTCGAATCACAATTTCCTTAAAGTACAACTGAGCGAGTGTTTCCATCTCGTCAGTCTACTTGATAGGTAGAAAATGTGCAGACTTGGTTAATCGATCGATAATAACCCAGATTGTGACTAATCCGGTCGAAGTCCTTGGTAACTTGGTAATAAAATCAATGGTGATTCGTTCCCATTTCCAGACTGGTATTTCTGGTTACACGAGTAATCCTGATGGTTTCTGAGTCTCTGCCTTTACTCTAGAACATGTTAAACATTTACCAACATACTCTGCAATATCAGCTTTCATATTTGGCCACCAATAAATCTTCTTAAGATCTTGATACATTTTATTGGAACTGGGATGGATATAATATTAGGATTTATGGGATTCATGCATAATGAGGTCTCGAATACCTCCAAAGAGAGGAATCCAATATCTTTCCTTGAAACATAACATTCCATCATCTCTTCTTACAAATGCTTTTCATTATTTGGCATTCTGTCAATCTGCTCTTCATTGTTTGACCTTCTGTCAATCTTCTCATATTGCCGGTTTTCTTCTTGGAGAGCTCCTGCTTGAGCTTTGATGATTTGAGCTGGAAGAGGCGAATTAATTGTCATTCCTAGAGATCGAACTCTAAGAGGTTTAATTCTTTCTTTTCTGCTCAATGCGTCGGCTACAACATTCGCATTACCAGGATGATAACGAATTTCACAGTCATAATCGTTGAGTAATTCCAACCATCTGCGTTGTCTCATGTTTAGCTTCTTCTGATCCAGTATATGTTGAAGACTTTTGTGATCGGTGAAAACCGTACACTTTGTACCATATAGGTAATGTCTCCATATCTTAAGAGCGAAAACCACTGCCCCTAATTCTAGATCATGGGTGGTATAATTTTCTTCATTCTTCTTGAGCTGTCGGGAAGCAAAAGCTATGACTTTGTCTCTTTGCATTAGTACCTGATGAGTGCTCAAACACTCATCATTTTTGGTCAAATCTGAACTGCAAAACATACAAAAACACTCAGAAATGCATCAAAATACTAAAAATATTTCAAAATTGTGTTTTATATGTTTTAGATGCAAAATGAGCAAAAACAGATGAAAAACGTACAAAGTTTGCAAAAGTGGCAGTTTCAGTCCCCCAACTTTCATAAAATGACAAAACTAGTCCCTGGTCATTCAAAATATGGAAAATTATCACCAAAGGTCCTTTTAAAATCATAAGTTGTCATATTTAGTCCTTTGGTGAAAAATCTGAAAAGTTTTGAGAATCGACAGTTTTGGTCCCTGGAGTTTCAAACATTGGCAGAATTGGTCCCTGGTGGGATATTTTTGGATGAAAAATCATTTTTAGTCCTTGGAAACTCAAAAATGTTCAAAATTGGTCCTTGGATAAAATTTTTTCACAGATTGGCAAAAATGACCCCTAAACTTTCAAAAATGGCAAAAATGGTCCTCGGGGTTTAAAATTTTGGAAAATTGTAACTTTGGCACTTCTATTATTCACATGTGGCATAAATAGTCCTTATGATAAAATTTGGAAAGTTACAGGTTCGGTCCTCAAAGTTTGATGGAATTACATATTTGGTCCTTTTTGGTACAAATAAACAAACGGACCCTTATTCTTATTAATACCCAAAGCAAACACAGCCCACCCAACACTATCCCCAGGCCCATCACCATTTTCAGCCCAACACCCAAAATAAACCCCCCCGTTTTAAATAATCCCAACCGGTCAAACCTTCGTTGACCCTTCTTCCACCTCCCCAACTTGACCTGTAAACCACTGCCACAATCAACCTCCCCCCTCCTCTTCCCATAACTTGTTCCCCCTTCCAAATACTAACCTCCAAGATACAATAAATGCTCACAAAATCTCACAAGCAATCCCACACCCTGCCAAACAAGTTTTCCCGCCAAAAATAATATGAAGGGTCAGGATCAAAACCACTAATCCAATGGTCAAATTGAGAGGTGGGAAAACCATGGAAACTCACATGGACCTATAAAAGTGAAGAAAGACAAAAGAAGAAGGAGTAGTTAACTTAGAATAAATTAGGATAGTTTAGTTTAAATAAATTTCATGTAATTCTCAATTTCAGTCTTAATATTAGCTTTCAAGTTGTAAGTTTGATGTTTTCAGTGTAATAGAAACATAATTCAGCTATCAATTTCAAGTTTTTAATTAATATTCAGTTTATGCTAATTTTGGTGAAAATCTCATGTTTTTACAAATATTGTTAGAAGTTATCATTCAGTGATCCATTAAGTTCTATTAAGCTCAATTAGAAGTACTTAACAGCTTCCAAAGCTTTTTAACTAGTTATGCTCAGTTTACCAAAAATTCAAGAAAAATACCAAAAAAATAGATATAAAATAAAAAATCAGTGTTTATGATGCAAGAAGCTGGAGCAGGGTGGATTTTAAATTCTCATGGTATTAGTAGCTTCATGGGAAGCTTAGGTGTGTGATTTGAGCCTTGGTTTCATTGCTCTCAGCTTGGACTGCTTGTAAGCCTATTTATAAGTTTTTTTTTATTTTACTGTAGATGTACTTAGATACTGCTTATTTAGTTGATCTTATGCTTATTTGCTTTCCCTAATATGAATTATTGCTTTATGTTACAAGCTTGTTGGTGAAACCTTTTGGTGACTCAGTTTTATATAAAGCACTGTCAAATTAGCATAAAGTTGATTAATGAGTATTAGATGTTTTTGTTGTTGTTTATTTGTTTAAATAAGTTCATTGCATCTTATTAGAACCCTTAGGAATCAGTGATATGGTCTAAGCCAGTATATTCATTTGAAAATCTCATGTTTGGCTTTTTAAGGGAGTGTTTGGTTTAGTTGGATTCAATGAGTTTTAGCATGTTCTTGTTGTTGTTTGTTATTGTAACATAGTGCTTAGGGTCCATATAGGTTATTTAAACTCTAATAGCCAGTAGTTATGTGTGCAAAAGTCAAGATTGCATCTTTGTGATCACAACAGCCAAGCTGTTGTGATTTGAGGTGTCAAAACCTCAAAATGGATTCACTTAGGGTAGGGTTAGCTTAATTAGGTTTCATCTTAACTTATTTTAGCATAATCAGTCACCTAGATTAGATAAAAGTTCATGAAAGTCAAAGATCTAAGTTTTCCACAAAAGTCAAAATGCATGTTTTCAGATTTTTACAAAAGTTCAAGGAATTTTATTAAATTTTGTGTTATGATTCATGGTTTGAAACTTGTTTCTACTTGTTATCTACCACCTCAGCTTTAAGATCCCATTGTTCTTACATTTTTGAGATTTTTTCTCTGGGCCCCACAACCCCCCAAAGTGGGTTGCAGGGCTGATGTGTGCTTTGCATCAGCAGTTAACACCACCATCAGCACCACTTTGGTGGTGATTTCTGGCGTCTACAATGTTCCACATTGCCCAAATTTTGATCCCCTCAACCCCCCTCCTGGTAGTCTCTTAGTAATGACCCTTAGTTTGACTTTGGAACCACTGGGACCCACCTGAATCAACTCCACAAACTTGTCCCATTTTCTGTGTGGTATTAAGTTTCCAAGTGCTTATTTGTGGCTTATTTGCTTAATCTGTGGACCCCACTTGTATTTCCTGGCTTAATCATGTTCCAATAACTTGTTTAAATCTGAATAATCCATTATGGGCCCCACTCTTGGTCATTTGAGCTTATTTCTTGTTGTGGTCAACCATAGTCAACTGTCACACATATAAGCTTGTAATTTGCTTAATTTTAAGTTCCACCAAAGTTGTTTTTATTAAAGTTTCATGTTTTTAGTTGTAAAATAATTTTCCAAAAAGAAAATCCAGAAAAAAACAAAGTAATTTTAAGTGATAGTTTCTATTTAATGTAATTTAATTTTAATTTTCATTTTTATATTTTTATTAAGAACTTAGCATTTTTATATTTTTCTTAATTTCCTTTCATATTAAAGTTTTTTTTATTAATTTTCTCAGATTTTTATTTTGTCATCTAGTATTTATTAGATTTAATATTAGTTTTATTAAGCAAAACCTAGTTTTTATACTTTTCCTAGCTTTTATATGTTGTAAAATAATTTTAGAAATTTTATTAGAATTTTTACTGTTCATTTTCTATTTTTCTTAATTTAAAATAGTTTAATTAGAAAATTGATAATTAATTAGTAATTAATTAATAGAAAAGTCATAAAAAGACAAAAATACTTATTTTTTATTTTAAAACTTATTTTTAGTTATTTTATAATTTTAGAAATTTTATTTTCACCTTTTTAGTATCTAATTAATATTAAATTGTATTTAAGTATTTTAAATATTAATAATTAGTAATAATTAGTAATTAATTAATATTAAATAATTAATTTGTGTAAAAATTAATTTTCTTTTTCTAAAAATTTTCTTTTATCTTTTAGTTTGTAAAAAAGTCATTTTCACCCCTGTGGGTTTTCAGATTTCATTTTTCACGTTTTATTTTGTACGTTCGCGTTATTTAAAACGTGAACGTACGCGTTTTTAGGATTTAAACGTTTCTGGGTTTTCTAGTTTTACGTACTTATTAATATAGTGTATTTAAGCTATTTTCTTTTATATTCCAGTAGTGTAATCATCACAACTCACTTATACCCCTTTCCTATCCAAATTCGACCGATCACAAACCCGTTTTGTTTACCATCACACCTCGTCGGGACATAACGACCCGGGGAAACCACTATAATTCCGCGGAGCATTGACTCTAGGCAGTTTGACCTTGTTGACCATTCCCTGGTCAATTTAGGTTGACCGTTCTGAGTCGATCAAATTTTGGCGCCGCTGCCGGGGAGGTGTACGCGCTATTCTAAACGGTTTTTCTGATTAGTGATTTTGGAATTCGTTCCATTGTATATTTACCCATCCTTGTTCATATTATCTTATTATTATCATATAAAAACAAAACTGTTCCCGAAAACATTTTAAATTCAGTTTTCAACGAACACAAAAAACACAAAAACATTTTCTTTCTCATTTGTACAAAATGTTTATCCAAAAACCCAAAAACATTCACCTTTACCTTCTCACATCTTTGATTCTTCATCCCTACCCCTCTATACACATTTGATTCTTTCTATGTCTCATCCACACTTTCTTATTTTCCAATGGTGTGGTAATCCTCACAATGGTGGTAATTGCCCCAGCTGTGGCATGGTAGAGTCAGGAAACGGGTCTGTCTATAACCAGGATCCCTATTTTTACCATGACACAACTGATTTATTCCACCAGCTACCACACCATCAGTCTCAGCAGTTTTACTGTTGTGAGTACTGTGGTGGTTCACACTACAGTTCTGATTGTCAATCGGGAAACACGCTTGTCCATGAGCAGTTTCCTGATAACGGTTATGACTCTAGCACGTACAACCCACAGCCACATCAGTTTTACTGTTGTGATTACTGTGGAGGTCCGCACTTCAGCTCAGATTGTCAAACGGGTAATCCATATCCTTGTGACAATTTTGACACATCGTATTATGACGAACCTCCATCTCCACAAATTCCTCAAAGTCTTCTCCTTGATCTTTTGGATTTAGTGAAAGATTTTAGAGGAATCACACATACCCCAGATAATCCAAATCAAAAATCGATGGAAGAATTGTTAGCTGAAGAACAGGCTGCTAAAATAAATTCCCAAGATACTTATGAAAGATCTATTAGGGAATCAATTGCAAGAGAAAAAGCAGCCAGATCTAGCTCTCAGTTCCATTTCATTCCTGATGACAGTGATGATGAGGATACACTTGACATCCTTGAATTTTATAAAACTTCATCAAGTTCATCAGTTGATACCCCAGCAGTTGAGATTCCATCTCAAACAACTGCTATCACACCCGAGGTTCCCACTCACTCGTTGAGCATGGGGGATGAGCATCTTGACATTGTTCCTAATAAGGAATCGGACGAATTAATAAAGTCTAGTGTTGAGATCCTTGTCCCAATCCCGAGAGAGTCACAGGGAACTCTTGAGCATATGTGTGATATTCCTTCCCCTCTTGAGTGTTCAAACGATCATTTTGAGACTTTCTCAGATTTTAGCAATGATTGTACATCTTATGGAGACATCGAATATGTTGAGGCATCAGTTCCACAAACTGATGCTGATCATCTTCTTGAGGAGTTCGCTAATGAACTTACTCATATCAATCCACTTTCATTGGAAAGTGATGATGGTCTCCTTGATTTCGAAGCCGATCTATGAGAAATTGAAAGTCTCCTATATCATGATCCGTCACTCACTTCTGATCCCAACAGTCCAATAGAGAATGATAATCTCTTTGTTCCCGAAACTTTCAATACTACTCTCACCAATCCTCTATTTGAATTCGAATCTGAATTCACTTCGATTTCTGATAATCCACTCTTTGATATTCAGAATGAGGATTGTGATGAGTCCACAATGGAACATGAATTCACAGATTCACATCTTGTGAATAATTCTCTTCATGAGGAGTTCTCCGGTGAACTCACTCATCATATCATGACTCCTCCGGAGTTTGATATCCCGAGGGGAGATGCACTCAATCATGAGGATTTTCAAATTCCCACCCACCCTCCCGGGATATTTTTGAGCTTAACCCTTGAAATCCAAACTTAGGCTAATAAGCCTCCTCTTGAGGAAGAAGATCAAATCATGATTTTCATCATGGTTTTCTTCCTTTTCTTCACCTATAAGGTGACTTCTTCTCTTCTTCACTCCTTCGGGAATGAGGATACCATCTTTGATCCCGGCATTTGCATGTATCATTATCTTGATCCGGATACATATCTCATCGGTGTGGAACTTTCACATGCTTCAAATGTTTGTCCAAACATCTTGAATGAAAGTCCGAGTGAGATTGCTTCTTCCACATCATGCTTCCCCAAGGACAAATGAATTCGGGGTCGAGTCAAGCTAGCGACTCGGTAAACAAAAACAGTAGCATGCTTATAGGGTTTTCACCCTAAGTGTGGGGGAGTCCCCCATGCTATGGTTACTTATGAAGTGAAAATACAAAATGGTATTTCCACGCTTAGCTTGTAATGTTGCCCTTTTACGTTCAATGAGTCGGCATAATAGCTGGGACTTTGAATATTGAGGACAATATTCATTCTAAGTGTGGGGGTATTTCGCTATTCTAGCAAATTTTATCACATTTTACTATCTAATACCCCCGTTTTGGCCAAAATTTCAAAAAAAATTTAAAAAATTTTCACTGGTGCTTCAAAATTTTTGTGGTTATCAGTCCGCCTTGTCTAAGCGACAAAAGGGATTGGCTAGTCCAGGAGTAAACGGCTCTTGGTAAAGACATCTCAAATCCGTTTATGGCTTGCAATTTGCCCAAAATTGTATGGTTCCTCAACTCGCCATATCCCATAAAGCGAATGAGTTGGCTAGCCCGCAAGATTATGGCTTGTGGTAAAGGCAGTGGAAAATCCATAATTGATAATCAGCTCACCAAGATGTTGACTATTCCATCAAGAGCTGGCTAGTCCAGAAGCAAACGACTTTTGGTAAAGACTAATTAAATCCGTTGACAGCTGGTGGTTTGCTCAAAATCACACGGTTATCAGGTGTACCACAGTTCTCACACCTGGCTACTCCAGAAGTGATGGCTTTTGGTAAAGAGTTTAAAATCCATCAAGTTTTCAAAACAGTTATTGCTAGGGACTAGCAATAGTTTAGTGTGGGGGATTGATGAGTGCTCAAACACTCATCATTTTTGTTCAAATCTAAACTGCAAAACATACAAAAACACTCAGAAATGCATCAAAATACTAAAAATATTTCAAAATTGTGTTTTATATGTTTTAGATGAAAAATGAGCAAAAACAGATGAAAAACGTACAAAGTTTGCAAAAGTGGCAGTTTCAGTCCCCCAACTTTCATAAAATGACAAAACTAGTCCCTGGTCATTCAAAATATGGAAAATTATCACCAAAGGTCCTTTTAAAATCATGAGTTGTCATATTCAGTCCTTTGGTGAAAAATCTGAAAAGTTTTGAGAATCGACAGTTTTGGTCCCTGGAGTTTCAAACATTGGCAGAATTGGTCCCTGGTGGGATATTTTTGGATGAAAAATCATTTTTAGTCCTTGGAAACTCGAAAATGTTCAAAATTGGTCCTTGGATAAAAGTTTTTCACAGATTGGCAAAAATGACCCCTAAACTTTCAAAAATGACAAAAATGGTCCTCGGGGTTTAAAATTTTGGAAAATTGTAACTTTGGCACTTCTATTATTCACATGTGGCATAAATAGTCCTTATAATAAAATTTGGAAAGTTACAGGTTCAGTCCTCAAAGTTTGATGGAATTACATATTTGGTCCTTTTTGGTACAAATAAACAAACGGACCCTTATTCTTATTAATACCCAAAGCAAACACAGCCCACCCAACACTATCCCCAAGCCCATCACCATTTTCAGCCCAACACCCAAAATAAACCCCCCGTTTTAAACAATCCTAACCGGTCAAACCTTCGTTGACCCTACTTCCACCTCCCCAACTTGACCTGTAAACCACTGCCACACTCAACCTCCCCCATCCTCTTCCCATAACTTGTTCCCCCTTCCAAATACTAACCTCCAAGATACAATAAATGCTTACAAAATCTCACAAGCAATCCCACACCCTGCCAAACAAGTTTTCCCACCAAAAATAATATGAACGGCCAGGATCAAAACCACTAATCCAATGGTCAAATTGAGAGGTGGGAAAGTCATGGAAACTCACATGGACCTATAAAAGTGAAGAAAGACAAAAGAAGAAGGAGTAGTTAACTTAGAATAAATTAGGATAGTTTAGTTTAAATAACTTTCATGTAATTCTTAATTTCAGTCTTAATATTAGCTTTCAAGTTGTAAGTTTGATGTTTTCAATGTAATAGAAACATAATTCAGCTATCAATTTCAAGTTTTTAATTAATATTCAGTTTATGCTAATTTTGGTGAAAATCTCATGTTTTTACAAATATTGTTAGAAGTTATCATTCAGTGATCCATTAAGTTCTATTAAGCTCAATTAGAAGTACTTAACAGCTTCCAAAGCTTTTTAACTAGTTATGCTCAGTTTACCAAAAATTCAAGAAAAATACCAAAAAAAATAGATATAAAATAAAAAATCAGTGTTTATGATGCAAGAAGTTGGAGCAGGGTGGATTTTAAATTCTCATGGTATTAGTAGCTTTATGGGAAGCTTAGGTGTGTGATTTGAGCCTTGGTTTCATTGCTCTCAGCTTGGACTGCTTGTAAGCCTATTTATAAGTTTTTTTTTTTTTATTTTACCGTAGATGTACTTAGATATTGCTTATTTAGCTGATTTTATGCTTATTTGCTTTCCCTAATATGAATTATTGCTTTATGTTACAAGCTTGTTGGTGAAACCTTTTGGTGACTCAGTTTTATATAAAGCACTGTCAAATTAGCATAAAGTTGATTAATGAGTATTAGATGTTTTTGCTGTTGTTTATTTGTTTAAATAAGTTCATTGCATCTTATTAGAACTCTTAGGAATCAGTGATATGGTCTAAGCCAGTATATTCATTTGAAAATCTCATGTTTGGCTTTTTAAGGGAGTGTTTGGTTTAGTTGGATTCAATGAGTTTTAGCCTGTTCTTGTTGTTGTTTGTTATTGTAACATAGTGCTTAGGGTCCATATAGGTTATTTAAACTCTAATAGCCAGTAGTTATGTGTGCAAAAGTCAAGATTGCATCTTTGTGATCACAACAGCCAAGCTGTTGTGATTTGAGGTGTCAAAACCTCAAAATGGATTCACTTAGGGTAGGGTTAGCTTAATTAGGTTTCATCTTAACTTATTTTAGCATAATCAGTCACCTAGATTAGATAAAAGTTCATGAAAGTCAAAGATCTAAGTTTTCCACAAAAGTCAAAATGCATGTTTTCAGATTTTTACAAAAGTTCAAGGAATTTTATTGAATTTTGTGTTATGATTCATGGTTTGAAACTTGTTTCTACTTGTTATCTACCACCTCAGCTTTAAGATCCCATTGTTCTTACATTTTTGAGATTTTTTCTCTGGGCCCCACAACCCCCCAAAGTGGGTTGCAGGGCTGCTGTGTGCTTTGCATCAGTAGTTAACACCACCATCACCACCACTTTGGTGGTGATTTCTGGCGTCTACAGTGTTCCACATTGCCCAAATTTTGATCCCCTCAACCCCCCTCCTGGTAGTCTCTTAGTAATGACCCTTAGTTTGACTTTGGAACCACTGGGACCCACCTGAATCAACTCCACAAACTTGTCCCATTTTCTGTGTGGTATTAAGTTTCCAAGTGCTTATTTGTGGCTTATTTGCTTAATCTATGGACCCCACTTGTATTTCCTGGCTTAATCATGTTCCAATAACTTGTTTAAATCTGAATCATCCATTGTGGGCCCCACTCTTGGTCATTTGAGCTTATTTTTGTTGTGGTCAACCATAGTCAACTGTCACACATATAAGCTTGTAATTTGCTTAATTTTAAGTTCCACCAAAGTTGTTTTTATTAAAGTTTCATGTTTTTAGTTGTTAAATAATTTTCCAAAAAGAAAATCAAGAAAAAAAACAAAGTAATTTTAAGTGATAGTTTCTATTTAATGTAATTTAATTTTAATTTTCATTTTTATATTTTTATTAAGAACTTAGCATTTTTATATTTTTCTTAATTTCCTTTCATATTAAAGTATTTTTATTAATTTTCTCAGATTTTTATTTTGTCATCCAGTATTTATTAGATTTAATATTAGTTTTATTAAGCAAAACCTAGTTTTTATATTTTTCCTAGCTTTTATATGTTGTAAAATAATTTTAGAAATTTTATTAGAATTTTTACTATTCATTTTCTATTTTTCTTAATTTAAAATAGTTTAATTAGAAAATTGATAATTAATTAGTAATTAATTAATAGAAAAGTCATAAAAAGACAAAAATACTTATTTTTAATTTTAAAATTTATTTTTAGTTATTTTATAATTTTAGAAATTTTATTTTCACCTTTTTACTATCTAATTAATATTAAATTATATTTAAGTATTTTAAATATTAATAATTAGTAATAATTAGTAATTAATTAATATTAAATAATTAATTAGTGTAAAAATTAATTTTCTTTTTCTAAAAATTTTCTTTTATCTTTTAGTTTGTAAAAAAGTCATTTTCACCCCCTGTGGGTTTTCAGATTTCATTTTTCACATTTTATTTTGTACGTTCACGTTATTTAAAACGTGAACGTACGCGTTTTTAGGATTTAAACGTTTCTGGGTTTTCTAGTTTTACGTACTTATTAATATAATGTATTTAAGCTATTTTCTTTTATATTTCAGTAGTGTAATCATCACAACTCACTTATACCCCTTTCCTATCCAAATTCGCCCGATCACTAACCCGTTTTGTTTACCATCACACCTCGTCGGGACATAACGACCCGGGGAAACCACTATAATTCCGCGGAGCATTGACTCTAGGCAGTTTGACCTTGTTGACCATTCCCTAGTCAATTTAGGTTGACCATTCTGAGTCGATCAGTACCGCACCTAAACCATGATGAGATGCATCACAATACACAACAAAGTCATCATTTCCTTCCGGTAATGCTAATATTGGTGCTTTACAAAGTTTCTGTTTTTAAGAGTTGGAATGCTGACTCTAGCTTCTCTTCCCAGATGTACTTTTTGTTTTTCCAGGTGAGTTCCGTCAAAGGTTTTGCAATATTTGAAAAATCTTCTATAAACCTTCGATAGTAGCCCTCGAGACCTAAGAATTGACGAATTTCAGTTGGAGTGGTAGGTGATGTCCAACCTTTAACTGCTTCTATCTTCACGGGATCTACATGGATACCTTGGCTGTTGATGATATGGCCTAAAAATTGAATGGTAGAAATCCAAAAATCACATTTGGAAAACTTGGTGTACAACTTTTCTTTCTTGAGTAACTCCAAAATAATTCTTAAGTGTTCAGCATGCTCTTTCTTGTTGCGCGAGTAGATTAAGATGTTATCAATGAACACAATAACGAATTTATTCAAGTATGGCTTGCATACTCGGTTCATTAAATCCATGAACACTGCTGGTACGTTGGTAAGACCAAATGGCGTTACTTGAAATTCATAATGTCCGTACCGTGTTCGTAAAGCTGTCTTGGGAATGTCTTCTTCCCTGACTCTTAATTGATAATATCCTGATCTCAGATTGATTTTTGAGTTAACACTAGATCCTTGTAACTGGTCAAATTGATCATCGATCATTGGTAATGGATATCGATTCTTCACCGTGAGTTTGTTCAACTCTCTGTAATCAATACACATTCGGAACGTTCCATCTTTCTTTTTGACAAATAGGATTGGTGCTTCCCAAGGTGATGAGCTTGGTTGGGTGAATCCTTTATCTGATAGTTCTTCCAACTGTTCAGATAATTCCTTAATTTCTGAGGGTGCTAATCGATATGGTGCTTTTGCAACTGGTGCTACTCCAGGCACTAAATCGATGCGAAATTCTACTTGTCGGGTCGGTGGAATTCCAGGAAAGTTTTCAGGAAATACTTCAGAAAATTCTTTTACAACTGGCACTTCATCAAGTTGTTTCTTCTTTTCTTTTGTTTCTCCTTCCGTTACTTGAATTTGGAATACATGGCATCCTTTGCTTATGTACTTCACCGTCTTGGCGTACGAGATGATATTGAACAAGGTTTTATGTTTATCACATTGGATGATAAAGGTTTCACCGTTGAGTGGAATTTGAATGACTTTCTCGTCACAAATTATTCTGGTACGGTGTTTAGATAACCAATCCATGCCGACGATAACATCAAAACTTCCCAGTTGGATGGGTATGAGATCGATGGGGAAACTTTTATTTAGAAGAGTTAAGGTGCAATTTTTGATTAGGGTATTGGTACTTAGGAGATTTCCATTTGCTATTTCTATTTCGTATGTAGTATCTAGTTCTATGGGAGTAATATTTAGAATTGAGGCAAACGAAGTAGACACAAAGCTTTTATCTGCTCCAGAATCAAATAGTATCTTAGCATTGTGTTGATTTAATAAGAACGTACCCGTAACAACATCAGGACTTTGAGTTGTGTTTCCATCACCGAGTACATATGCTCTTCCACGGGCAACATTATTGGTGTTCTTTGGACAATGAGTCTTGTAATGTCCAAATTCACCACAACCATGGCACTTTACTGCTATCGGTTGTGTGTTAGCTCCAGTGGCTCGGCAGTCCTTAGTCATGTGTCCAATTCTTCGGCAGTTGCCACAAGTAACCATACATGATCCGGTACGATGCATGTTACACTTGTTACACTGGGGTAGAGTCCCACTATAAGCTTTCCTTTCTGGGGGCACTGCCACATAGGCTCTGGTAGCTTCTTGACGACGATTCTGCTGCTGGTGAAGGTTATTGCGGTTCTGTTGTTGATCTCGGTTACGGTTTTTGCTTTGGTTGTTGCAGCTCCTGTTACTATTGTAGTTGCTGTTGTAATTCCGATTGTTGCTATTGTTGTTTCCACGATTATCAGCACTCCTTTTATGTTCGTTGATCGTGGAGGTAGAACCTCTTTTGATCACTCGGTTCAACAATCGTTGTGCAAGTCCCATTGCTTCTTCTACAGTCTGTGGGTTTGATGCGGTAACATCCCCTTCAATAGTTGGTGGTAGTCCTTCCACATATTTCTCCAATGCTTTCTCAATATCTGGTACTATTGTTGGACATAACACTGACAATTCCAGAAACTTTTTGTCATATGTTCTCAGATCATTGTACTTCGCTACTAGTTGATGAAATTCATCCTCTAGTTTTCTGATCTCGGTCCTGGGACAATACTTTTTAAGCATCTTCTTCTTCAACTCATTCCAGGAGAGTTTAAAAGCTTCATCCTGACCCATAGCATTTGCGGTAGTACTCCACCACGATAGTGCTTCTCCCTGAAGAGCTCCTATAGCAAAGGTAACTTTGCTATCTTCAGAACAACCGCTCCTCTTGAAGACTGTTTGAGTATGCTCAAATCATTGGGCCATTTCTGTAACTCCTTCTATTCCATTTATGTTATTTAAACGATCATTTTCACGAGCTGCAGTTATGCCCTCGGCAATCATTCTCTGGACATCTGTAGGTGTCATGATCACTCCAGGGTTGGAAGTTTCACTACTTGCATGCTCCATATTGCTATTGATAACACAAAAATATAGCTTTAGAATTTTAAACAATAACTTTGTTTAAATGATTTTGAGAAGTAGGGAAATAGATATTTATGAGTTCTAACAACCACCTAGTACATGATTCCTAAACCATAATCCTAGTCAATAATCATTCCTTAAACCCAAATCTAGGTATTAATCCCTAATCCAAAACCCTAACCCTAATTTTATCCTAACTAAACCTAAACCTAATATTAAGCTAGTAACCATGCACCATGTAACACCCCCTAATTCATGATGTGGCAGCGGAATAGTAAGGGTATTACGGTGAGGATCGAAGTCATAATGATAGAAAGTGGCTCGAAAGAGACATTCTGAAAACATAATTTCATTATTATAGATTCAAATACAAAAGGTCACATCAGAGTGCTTAAAATACTAAAAGTATTGTTGTTTTAAACTGAATTAAACATCTTTATTTTACACCATTATTTAAGGAAAGTAGATAAGTTTTTGATAATTTCGCCCGTTCCATGATTGCTTCCTCCGCTAATTACCTGAGATAACATGTTTAAAAGTCAACAAAAATGTTGAGTGATATCATAGAGTTTGAAATTTAGTAATCATTTTGATACACAAGTAAGATTGTATTGGAAATACAATCAGTTGAAAAATTGATATTGCAGTATATATATTGCTCTAAGTCTCATGACACGCAAAACATTAACAAATACCGTAAAAATGGAGGTGATTATCAAGTCAATGATAATTTAGCCCTCATATAATAGGTGATTTGCCAATTCCTATTTTTACTCAAATATAATATATCGCGACTAATAAGACTAACCACATGCATATGGCATTCCGTCAAGTATTAATGGGATAGGCTGTCAAACCTTAAATAGATCTATTCATTATATTCGCGTTCACATAATAGTGATTAATGGTTCATGATAAAGGGTCTTGTGGCAATAGGTAACTTAGGCATATATCAAGTCAGGTAGCATACAGAAAATTACTTGTGATCTGTTTATTGTATCCCCCTCACGGAGTTTTAAAATAAGTAAATGTGAGGCTATGACTCAACTTAATTGATACTGAAATGAAGAAAAGTAAAGTCGGACGAAATTATGATAACGGCTTCAATATACAACCTGATAAATAAATTTATCTGAGAGTTTGACCAAATACCATTTGGTAAATACGAAACGATTAAAGAATAATAAATATTCGTCATGATGAATAGATGAAACGCAAATGAAATTCTTATGTTTATGAATGATATGACAAAATACGTTATTTAAATTATTCACCGAAGTTTTACCTTTTTAACCATAAGTAATAATATCTAATTTGAAGTATCGTTATATATATTATTAACGTTAAGTTATATAATATATAAATAAAAATGAAAGTTTATATGCATATGATGTGATCAAGTTTACAAAAATAGAAAAATAACTAAGAATGGTAAATAGAATATGTTTAGTCCTTGTCCTTTTCTATTTTACAATTTTTACCCTAACGACGTTAGCGTTACACAGTTAGTCCTTTTTATATAAATTTATAATTATAGTCCTCTAATTGTCCAATAATCAATCCTAAGCTTGGAATATTAAATATTATCAATTTCTACCCTTATGATTCTGATGTTACTGTTTCAGTCCTCACTTTTCATTATTGACAGTTTTAGTCCTTTTTGGAGTCGTCGCTTTACATTTTTAGTCCAAAGTTACAAAATGATGAGAAAAATTATATAAAAATTTCCGAGGCTTATTTAGTTAATATAAAGCTTATTTCAACAGCTTATTTGATAAAGATGGCTTATTTTCAATAAATGGGCCTTTAACGAGCCAAAATTAAAGTCCAATAACGTTTTAAAATTCGTACATCGTGAGACGAGTTGAGCTCATCAAAATTATCATTTTTCATGTTCTAATTTCATATCAAAAGATTTAGATAAGCTAGCTTATCTGATGTGCTTATTTTCAGCTTATTGGGCTTTTAGGCCCAAGTCGTTAAAATGGTTAGTTTTCAAAGGGGTGTTCATGCGATTCACTTTGGTAAATTTTAAGTGTCGAGACTAACTTATTTCTATATGTTTTATATACGAAACTGTTTGCTAGCTAGGTGATCTAATAGATCGTGTAAAAATATGGTAGGCTTGTTACGTAATATTTAAAGATATACGATGGTTCCTTGGGTCACATGGCACGTTTTATATATATGTAAAAGACTTGAATATTTTTCTAAGTGTTTGAGTTTTTGTACGATTAATCATGGTTACAAAATAAGTTCGTATGATGCATGTGAAGTAGAACTAACGGGAAATATGTGTGTGTCGTGACTCCTAGGCCTTCCAAGATAGAGGCTAGTCACGTTTGTGGTTCTACATGTTTATATGTACGAAAAATATATATGAAGCTTATATACGCTCGACATAAGTAAATATGATGCATGTAACATTGGTAACGTATAACTTGAATTCAAAATGGATCAAAACAACTTACTACACCTCTAGGGTGGTAGAGATTCGAGAATGGAAGAAGGAAATACTAGAAACGATCAAGTTCGACTATAACCCAAATATATAACTTATATTTTAAACCCGACAATTCCTTTCTTGCTTCCAAACGTTCATGTCAAAGTTCCTGGTGATCATAGGTGACTTTGATGGAGTAGTAAAGTTTATTTGGTGTGTGGTAAATGAAAGAAATGAGAGAATAGGTATGGAGTACATATAGTACAATTTTTATAACATGTATGGTGTACAAGGAAACCATATACACTATACATGTCAGTAAATATAGAGTTCTAGGCTGAATTTCTTACATCCTATGACTTTAACAAGGTGTTGTGAGAGCTAGAAATAAGGTGCATGTCTTTGTGATTCATATAGATGTCGACTACCATATATATTTGTACACGATTTGAGAAATCATGTATCACTTGGTTATAGCTGATCATACTTGTTATTTAAACATGAAATCGTGTTAGAAACGTTATTAGGAACTCTTAGAAACAAACGGGATACAAACCGGTTAAATATTGAATTATTTAGATGTCGATTTGGCTTGAGTTTAGTCAATCACTTTGCCTTCTAAAAATGTATCAAAAGTTGACATATGAACCTGAGATTCGACACACTAATAGTTGGCTAGGTGATAAACGAGATGGTGAAATAATATATAAGTGTCGTGTGCAAGATTTGAGAGAACGAATGTTGTTTTGTAGCATGTTTAGTCGATATACATGAAATATTAAAACTAAAAATGGGCTTGAATCTTGGGCTGATGAATAGTAAATTTCGATTGGGCTGAAATGATTAAGGGTCCGTTTGGTATTAATGTAGAATTAGGAAATTTAATTTAGGATTAGTGATTTATTTGTGTATCGTTAACGTGTCGAGAACTGGTTCCGTCATTTCATGAATTACATTATATCGTGATAACGACTAATTAATATAATAAGAAAATTTTCAAATTGTCCGTTTGGTATTAATGTAGAATTAGGAAATTTAATTTAGGATTAGTGATTTATTTGTGTATCGTTAGCGTGTCGAGAACTGGTTCCGTCATTTCATGAATTACATTATATCGTGATAATGAATAATTAATATAATAAGAAAAATTTCAAATTTTTCTGAAATAATGGGAATCAGTAACGGTAATAAAGGATTATTATTTATTAATGATATAATTAAAAGGAATTTTTACAGGGTTCTACACCCCACCACTCCTAGTAGCTTACAAGCAGCTCACCCACCTCCTTATCACCCTAAGCAAGTACCTTAGCTCCTCCATAGTATCTTACAAGCACCTTACCCTCCTCCTTGTCACCACCTTGAACTGCGGCACCCTTATTGGCCAAACCACCACCACAAGCCCCCTAGCTATCACCCTAGCCCTCCTTAGTCACCTTATAGCTATTATTAGTCACCCCTCCTCCTGTTTCCATCACACCTCGCCATTCTTGGCCAACAAGCCAAAGGAGGGCTATATAAACCCCTCGACACTACCACCATTCAAACCTACCCTCCTCACTTCTCCACCTTTAATACTCTAGTAATAGAAGTAGACAAGAGTCCCTAAAAAGCCAATAAGCAAAGAGAACAAGCCCCGAAGCCCTTTCTTAGTCGTTATATTGCCGAGAAAACCCTAAACCCATGTTACACAATTTCTGGTCACGTAAGCTTGCTACACTAGTTCAATAAGCTCTTTTTTAGTTTTAGTATGCTTATAAGGTGTATTAGATCACTTAGGAAACCTTGCATATGCCTTGCTCATTTTAGTTTGCTCATTTTCTTTTTAAAACCATAATATGAGTCAAATTCATGTTTGTGTTATAAGCCCTTGTCATGATAAGCTATTTTAGGTTACTTAAATAAGCTTATATTAATAAGTCATAAGCTTTAAAACTCTTTTGGTTCATAAAAATGTACTTTGCATGGTTTTTGGACAAGCTTTACATAATTTTCCATGCATAGGGGTATATATTGTAACTTTCTGAAACTATTAAGTCCAAGGGCTATTTTTGTCATTTCTTAGATGTTATAAGTATAACGACCTATTTTTTAAAGTTTTATAGTCTAAGTATTAGTATATATATATAGTTATTTTCATAAAGGACTAGTTTTGTAAAGGTTTATAACTCAAGTGAAGTATTTTCATATAAACTAAAACCCTGTGTTTTTATTTAACAATGTATCACAATACTAGGGAGCTTTATGTGAGGGGTTTCATTTGGGTATTCGTTTTGACAAGTTTGCTGGGTTTACGAGTTAAAGTACCCTGGCTCCTCAAACGTTTACTACATGACCTATGGATTAAGATAGCCCAAATCGTGTTACGTTATATCTAAATCTAGTAAACCTAAGAAACACTTACTTAGGAAACATAATGTTGAAACTTGTACAAACCAACTAAGACTTGACATACACACTAAACCAGGTTGTGTGAGTAGGCCGTCTATTATATGAATCACTTTTTACATCAATCAGATTTCCCAAATCTCAGGTGAGTTCATAGCCTCACTTTTACCCGTGAGGGGGATACATGCTTTAAACTGAATACAAGTCTTTTTCTCCTAATTCATTATTGCACGAGTGCCTTTTTGCCACTATTACATAACAAATTTCATGAACCATAATCACTTGCGAGTGAATGCGAGTATAGTGAATAGATCTATTTGGCGTTGGTTTGCCCCTGCCGGGTACAAATAAACACTATATTTGAGAACTAAAAGGTTAACCTTAGCAAGTTAACCTTACGTCCCATCATAGTTTGGTCTGCAGTGCCACCATTGACCTTGGACATGTAAATGTGGGGTGTCATGAGCTTAGTTGCAATAATACTAAACTATACTTTTTCCTTGAGGGGTGTAAGAATTGAACCCCGTGGAACTTGTATTCAAACCCTTACTATCGAAACCTATTTGACTTTTAAGCATGTTATCCCATGTAACTAGGCCCTTTAGGACTTATGGCACGGAGTGACACTGGACATGAGGACGTCCAGACCTGTTATCATTCATCGTCTTTTGCTTTAAAACGAGTCTGTGGGACCTCTCTTTTGTAAAAGTTTATCTTTTACGGTAAAAACTCTGGTGAATAAATGAATAATAATTTATCTTTTTAAAAACGTCTCTTTTGAGTCGGTTTCTATTATTGTGAGTGTGTTTTCATGAGGTAAAACCCAGATCTAGCTTCCAATACTATCTGTGAAAATGAGGGTGTTACAAAGAGCTATTCCATTATAAATCTTTTATTCATTTATAATAAGATTTATACATGTTGAAAAGTACAAATGGTGTTATTGTGGTTTTGGGTGATGTTGTTATTATTCTTATTATTAGTAAGAAGATATTGTCATTTGCTCAAACTGCGTGGACCAACAATAATCTCAAACATAGACGCAACATTCAACTCAGAACTATAAAAGGGAAGCTTAATATGTTTACCTAATTGACAAGCATGACACAAAGCGGACAACTTAGATTTATTACCCGAAATTAAATGACTAGACTCTAAACGATGAAACACATCTTCACAAGGATGTCCAAGGCGTTTATGCCACATAATATGATTTAACTAAAGCAAAGCAAATGGAGAGTTTAAGGATGGTTGGTTGGTAACAGGTTAAAGGTCTTTAGTGCTATTACAACGGAGAAGAAGCTTGCGGGTCTGGTAATCCTTCACAGAAAAACCATATGCATCAAACTCAATGGAAACATCATTATCACGAGTAAACTTATGAACAAAAAATAAATTTCTAATGATGTTAGGAGTGACAAGTATATGATGAAGTATACAAAAAGCTATGTCCCGTGTTAGTCACAAGTATAGATTGGCCATGCCAACAAATAATAAATTCTTTGATTACTAACATAAACGAGTGTACTTGTGTTGTCAGCCAAATGAGAAGAAGCTCTCGTATGCATATTCCATGCAGGGTCTTGAAGTGTCATAGTTTGAAAAACTTGAAAATCATAGTAGCTTGTGTAGGAACACTGGAACAGTAGTCAAATAACCCCATGACATCACAATAGAATATCCTTGTTGGGCCTGTAGTCCAACTAAATATTGTGGCTTTGAATACTACACCTACCGAGGCTGGAAAGTGCTGAGATGAGGCATCATATGGGCCTAAACTGGACTGAGCTGCATTGCACTAAACTGGGCCGACTGAACTGGGTTGCAGTGGCCATATGTGACTGTTGTGTTTCGACCATTTAGAGATGTTGGACAGATGGATAAGCTGGACCCAAACCCGAATGAAAGAATACATACCCAATGTCGGGTTGGACCTAGTAAATATGTATAGTGCAAGGTACCGGGAGTTGGGTAAAATCTTTCCACAAGTGGGATGTAGTTGTATTTTGCATAGAATTGTGACGGGGACAACAAGGGTCACTTTTAGTAGCATTAGGATTATGATTATTCTTTTAAAAATACCTTCTGTTCCTTTGGTATTCGATACAGTGGGTTCGAAGGATGAGATCGAGTGTTGTTAAGACCATGAACAAATTTGCATCTTGTCCCGTATGTGTACGTGTCCCGTTGAAAATTGAGACATTGTTCAATTCCCAAATTTTGCATAGAACTAGTCTTAACATTACTTGTGTTGGTAGAAACAAGAATGGTAGGTCAAGAGGATGTATTTTCAATGGACGAATTACCATTCGATTGTTGAAGCATATTAATTTCTTCAAAAAGAATCATAGAATATACCTCCTCAAACGTAGGGAGCTTTTCCCTATGACGAATGATTCATGTCATCTCTGAGAATTTGCTACGGAGTGCATTGATGGCATAAGTAACAAGGCTTGAGTCATTTACCTTTGAAATGAGATTAGCAAGTCCATCAGCTTTCGACTTGATAGCTTGAAAATAATCATTCACGGATGGATTACCAATGGACATGTTACGGATTTCGTTTTCAAGTTGAATGACACGAGCATCCTTATTATCATGAAAAATGTCCGTGAGTCTTTTACAAACTTCATGAGCATTGGTGCTATCATCATTGACCATATCAACTAATTTAGGAGATATAGCGGAATACATCCACATGATTACGAGAGAGTCATTGGTGTCATGATAAGGATCAATAGGAGCGGTGCTAGTTGAAGTTGATGATGGGGCTTCAAGATGATGATGTACATCATATGTTTGGAAAAGGCGTTTAAATAAATTGCTCAAAGAATTGTAGTTTAGCTTTTAAAGATCAAGGGATGTAGGGATACACGCCTTGATTTTAGCGATAGAATATGCTTTATCAATAAGTTTGTGGAAAAACTAGAAGGAGGGTTGAATAGTTTTACGTCCTTTTAAAATTTATAAAAAACAAGTTTGTTTTAAAAACTTCGATTCTAGTTTATGAGATCTCAATACTTGCACTATATGAACAATTATATAGTAACTAACTAAGCTAATATAGTAAAGGTAAATAAGTAAGCAATGAAAATAGTTGGAGAGATCAAACCACAACACAAGGATTTATAGTGGTTCGGCTACAAGGTCACCTTCCTTGTTCCTACTCCACTCCCCGAGTCACCTACTCGAGAGTTTTCTTCACTATGTCAACAAACTCCCTTATGGGAGAAAACCTTACACACCAATTTACACAACACAACTACGTCACAACTTGATCACAACTTCTACACAACTTCTTCACACCTATTTACTTCACACCTATCTTCTTCACACCTTTCTTCTTCACACCTATCTTCTTCACTTCAATCTACTTCACACCTATCTTCTTCACAACTACACTACTTCACTACTAATCAACTTCTACTTCCTGCACAACTTCTATTTCTTCTAAACTACTTATTACAAACACAACACAACTTCAAAAATAATATATATACACTATGCACAACTACTCTTCAATACTTCTTGAACTTAGTTGTAGAAGGAGTGTTCTTCATTTGCACTTTGGATGAGGATGGATGAGAATGGATTGAATCACTTGAAACAAGGATTAATATACAAATGATCAAAGGGTTTTAGATGATGTTTAGAGAGTTTGAGATCTGAAAATTTCGTGCAAAAGGTGAGAAAAATTCCAGATTTAAGGTGGTATTTATAGGCAACAAATTCTGACTGAGGAGCGTGGCCGGTCCCCTTAAATCAAGGCCAGCCCCCTTAAAATTAAGGGGACCGCCCCTTATAATTAAGGGGGGCCGCCCAGCTGTAACGACCAGAATTTTTGTTTTTTAGTGGGGAAAGTTTATTTGGTGAAAAATTAACTGATTTTGGTTAAAATTTTGAAATCATATATTTAGTATGATTAAAACATTTTTCTTTATTACCAAAAGTGTTTTTCAAAAATATATAATATGTATATATAATTAAATAAACTTTGTATTAGTTAATTAAATACCCCTTTGATCATGAGATGTATTAACCACTTGTTTATCCATACCTTAAGTGATTAAGTTGGATATAGTGATATAAACTAGCTTAATACTTGTTTACGTAGTAATCTTACGTTTGATGAGTTTACAATTTGTGATCGTCAAAATATATAGATATCGAAAAATATAAATAACGTTTTCATACATTATTTATATCAACAATCTCCCCTTTTTGATGATTACAAAATCTAAACTCATTAATCGAAAACTAGTATATATACAAGTATTCTTGTGAGTTTATATCACTTCTCCCCCTTTTTGTTAGCATCAAAAAGGTTATCCCGATTTTATAGAAGCTCCCCCTTGAAGTATACTCCCCCTCGTTTTGAGGTCAAAAAGAAATCGAGATATGGATATCTTGCAAAACTATTTAGTGGACAAGCAACATATATATGTATATAGCATGCAAGAGTAGAGACTAAACATAACCATAACATTAATAAAGTTAAATAGATACACCAAGCATTACATTAACAAACATAACAAGTAATGCAACTAACAAAAACCTTAAAGGCTTACAATCATCACTTAAATAATAAACCAAAGCTCAAACATGAGAGTCCTCTCTAGAGCTTGCCATCCAAAATGGTTTAAGATAATTTTATTTGTAAGACACCAAGCATGTTTAATTGGGAGGAATGGATGGTGAACATGGAGATGGTGATGGAGGAGGAGTGTTTGTTGATGGTGGTGGAGGAGTTGTGTTTGTTGTTGGTGGTTGATGCAACAAGTTTTCAATGTGAGAAAACATGTATTGCATTTCATCTCTTAGTCCGAACACAACTGTTCGGTTGTGGATGCAACAAAGGCAAGTGTCTCCATGAGCTTCAAGTAAGCTCCATGGGACGGGGTTATAGGTTGGTGGATTGATAGGGGATGATGAGAAGTGTGCATCAAGAGGTGTTAATGGTGATAATGAGAGAGTGAGTGCAAGAGTTGTGTTTTCATTGGTAGGTTGTGATGGTTGATCAATTGTTGGAGGAGATAAGTGGGTGTTTATGTAGTCATTTATGGATGAAGTGGATGGTATGGAGGAAGTAGAGTTTCCATTTGTTGATGGTGTTTTGGAGGGTGCATTTGGTGCACTAAGAGATGAGCATTGAGGTAGTGGTGATGGGGTGGTGTTGTCTTCATTTGTAAGATCAATGAATAGTTGTTTTGGTGGAATAATGACAAGTTTTTGTTTCTTGGCATTGTTTGAATAGGTGGTTCTTGGTGATGACATGATAAAAAGATGATGTTTGATGAAGGTTGAGGATGATGGAATGAGAACTAAACATGCATGGGGATTATATAGGATGAAAACATGTTTAGAAGTGGAATTAATTTGAAATTGTAATGTTAGATTCCAAAATCAGTTTAGTTTTTAAGGGAAATGGTAGTTGGGACTAGCAAAAGAGATCACAAGGTGCAAAAGAAAACAGTGTAAACACTGTTCCAGATGGCCGATCCCCTTAAATTTAAGGGGGCCGCCCATCTGACGACCCAGAAATCAAAATTTTTCAAAAATTTTCTTGAAAAAATGTTATATTCTGTTTTGTTTTTGCAGCAAGCTCCATTTGGACATTTCACATTTGTTTTGGTCTATTAGAAGGCATACATGTCATATATATATATATATATATATATATATATATATATATATATATATATATATATATATATATATATATATATATATATATATATATATATATATATATATATATATATATATATATATATATATATATATATATATATATATATATATATATATACATAAACTAATCATGCAAGCATATATATAGATTAAGAGATAAGGCATGCATTCATAAGCATATATTAAACATAATTAAACAAGTTAACATCCTAATCAAATATCCAAACAATTATTCCAAGAAAATAACAAGTACTTCCGAATATACTTCAGACAAATAGCACACAAGACATAAAAATAAATATTGTTCAACAAGCATAATCCAAGCACATCATCTCTTTTTCTTCCCGAAGATACCCTTCAAAATCTTCCCGATAGATTTGAAGCCACCTCTAACTTCTTCATGTAAACTCTTTTCTTCTAAGCATCTCGGTAGTTCGTTCGTGAAGCATTTCTTCGTTTTGATCACTAGGAGATGGGGTAGAATACTCGGGATAGTCAAGATCCTCTAAATTGTCAACGAACTCAGAAAACGAAGGGGTACTAGCATCATGGATGTTTTCCTCCTCATCGTCATCGTCTTGTATAGAAGATGATCCATGAAAGCTATGACGACGAGATTTTCCCTTGTCACTTCGAGTTCGTCGAGCTTGTTTTAGAGCGAGAGGACGTAAGGTGGGATAGATGGACTCATAGATACTATTGTCAAGATCGGGGTAGTACTCGATAACATGACGATAGAGACGAGTAAGAAACATTCCATATGGAAGATTGGCTTTGGGAGTTTTTCTAGCACACTCAATCCGTTTGATAAAGAAGTAGGCCAAATTGTACGGCTTTTCGACAGCTATACAATACAACATGTGAGCAAGGCACGCCGGGAGGTGGTCCCGGTGACCTCCAGTACTAAACGCATTCTCACGAATGAGTTCTTCCCAACGCTTCATGTGGGGGCCTAATTCCTTGAGGAGAAGTTGGTATGAAGAGATTTGAACGTTTTTGGATTTTATTTTTCGGGTTGTGGTGGCACGCTCCACACCAAGAATTTGACGAATTTCGTCGGGATGAGGGATGTCGGAGAGATAAGGACCAAAGGTTGGTCGACAACGATGAAGAGATTCGAGGTCCCACTCGTTTGTGAAAACGGCTGGACCTCTAAACGGAATTTGGAGGATTTGACCAAATTGTTCGAGAGTTAAGGTGATAAATTCATTTTGAATCATGAAGGAGATGGTGATGAAACCAAGATCATTGGTTTGGACGGTGACTTGACTATAGAAATCGACTATGAAACGAGGAACGATTGGTTCATTAATTTCATAAAGGAAATTGAGGTTGATGCTTGAAAACAAGCGATTAATGTAGTCGGATTGAGCAAAGGCTAGATCTACTACACGTCCCTCATGAACGTTTCTATCTTCAATTTCACAATATATACGTCCAATGGAAGGAGATGTAGTAGGGAGTTAGGAAACTTTGGGAATGTAGTTTTTAGTGTGGGAAAGATCTTCGGTAGTCGCTTTTGGCATTTTCACCAAAACAAATCAACAATACAAAAGACCAAAATAAATATAAAGAAGAATAAAAAATAAAAAATAAAATGTATATATTGTTAAGACTTATGTTGGAA